>BHDV01048784.1:207114-221148 GCA_005406045.1 Adoxophyes honmai | reverse complement strand
TGTATTTTACGAGAAACTACCAACTAGAAAGCAAGTAAAAATATAAGTACTTATAATCAACGCTGTATGCATTGCAGCGTCCGGGACGCCCACTGCTGCGGAATACAGTAATTACAATACCCGCAACTCATACTCGCCACTCTTGTCGATGCCAGTGTCGCCATCACAGCTGCCACATTCACCCCCACCGGTGCAATAATCACCAGCACCGATGACATCACCACCGTCAGAGCCGCAAGCTACGGCATATTCAACACCGCCGCGTGTTGCAGAATGGAGCAACCCGGCTCGCCACGGGCATACGCCGAGACAAAGTGTGCGAGGGGCTCAGCCGATGGCTTCGTCGCAAAGCCTCGTGCGCGTACTCATGTCGACGAGGCAGCACAATTCTTTTTGAACGCCGAGGCGTCGTGGCGGGAGTTTCAGAAGGAAAAGTTCCGCGAAGAACTTGCTCTTCAGAGAGGCTGGATGAACAGAGATGGCAAGATATCGCCGCCGAAGCTATCGCTTGTCTCAACAAAATCCTCGACGCACGCCGATAATTGATCATTTTTTACATTCGTTTTGCAGAAATTGTTGGAAGGCCAGCTCAAGAATTTATTTATTAACTAAAAAGGTAATTTTTAGATTTTAAATTAAGAGTAGTAAATAATTAGCAGAAAGAAGAGTAAATTATAACTTAACTCAAACCTCAAAAATAATGGAGTGGTGTGAGGTGGTGATGTAACGACAGTCTTAATAAACTACGACACAGGATGGACGTGTTTTCAATTACGCTCGCCTCCTACCACACAAACACAGCATGGTGACCGTGACAGTTAAGAAATAATTGCTGACAGTTTAAAAAGTG
This sequence comes from Adoxophyes honmai, assembly GCA_005406045.1. NCBI lineage: Eukaryota > Metazoa > Arthropoda > Insecta > Lepidoptera > Tortricidae > Adoxophyes > Adoxophyes honmai. Next base: position 220,298 of record BHDV01048784.1, on the reverse strand, counting down.
AATATGTGCAACGACGGCAGTAAGCTGCTGGAACTCGAACGATCAATTAGAGTAGTGACTGATATAATTTCGATTTTCACAGTACTGGCGACCGTATCGTGTTGTACTGTGCATACAAGAAATGTGGTCCACATCTTCAAAAGCCGAAGACAAGGAAATATGCCCAGACGACAAGGTGTGAGCGACTGGAAAAAGTGCACGAAGAAAAAGGCTGCTAATATAGCAAGGGCTGCTCGTGGCATCAGTAGTATCTGCAGTATCCCTCGGCCGCATCTAAATCAGTAGGGAAATACCTGCTCAAGTGGTGAACCCGATAGAACATTAGCAAACTGTTTAAGGCCGAGGCAGACCTGGCGGGGACGCGCATACTTAAATTTTGTGAATGGTGTTTGTGTTTTAAAAAAAAGAAAAGACAATGCCCAACGACGCAGCATCGGTTCTGGCGCAACCCGATTTAGCAACCATCAGTATATGCCTATACTATGCCTAAACTAAACTATGGTTCTCGTAGTTCGAGGCCATAGTAGCACCGCAGAAACTGGGACAAGAATCCAAATTTGATTTAGTAATCGGTACTGATCTGTATGTAAACGAGCGAGAGGGACAGGGCGTGAGAGGGGCAGCCCTCCCCGCCCCGCGCGCTCGGCGCCGCCGTGTCGGCTACAGCGTGCGGCGCGTGCGAGGCGGAATTATACCGGTTCAGACCGCGATACCGCGATATTTGTACCAAGTTACAAAATCGCTCGTGCTGGTAAACCACACACGATTGCAGAAGATTTAATAAAACCATGTATGACAGAAATTGTCACCTGTGTACTTGGAGAAGAAGCAGCAAAGAAAGTGTCAGCAGTTCAATGTTCAAATAACGTTTCAGATATAGAATAAGATTTCAGACCATATTCAAGATGAATTAATTAGTAGATTGAAGTGAAGACCAGCGAGATGTTTGCAATGCAACTTGACGAAAGTACAGATGTCGCCGGATTATCAATACTGCTTGTTTTTGTGAAATAACCCTTTGGAGGACCTATTGAAGATGATTTGTTTTTTTGTACTCCTTTAGAAACCACCACAACCGGAGAAGAAATTTTTAAAGTTATTGATAGTTACTTGACTAAACACCATATTGATTGGAACAAATGCATTGACGTGTGTAGTGATGGAGCAGCAGCTATGGTTGGAAAAATAAAGGGCACTGTAACTAGAATCAAGCAGGTGGCACCTAAATGTAGTAGCAGTCACTGCATTTTACATCGCCATGCCCTTTGTCACGGAACGTTTGGCAAGGATTTGTCGGGTGTCTGTCCAGATATTAGTGAGATTGTGAGGGGGTCAGCGGATTTCAGCATACTTAAATATATTACCAACAAGTTCGACGGTCGGACAAGTGTACATTTGCGGCTTCAGCAAGCTCGCGCGATGTTTTCTGCGACTTGGTAGAATGTTGATAAGTTCTTGATACAAGTATCACATCATTTCCCTTGTTGGATAGATAGCAAGGGGCACAAAATATATTGCTTTGCTCGGGGTGATCAAATTTTGACTCTGGTGTATCGCACCATCATTCCAGGCCATACAGATATGGTTTTCTGTTTCACAATCATCAGACAGCAATGTATTGACTATGATGTTAAGTCTGACCATTTTGTGTTCAAGTGTGCGACACTAAACGGCGAATGATCCGGCACGCAGGAATCAATGTTTACGTGATCCACCGTGTTTTTTCTTTCCATTTTCAAAAAATTTTCTTTTGTCTCAGAATCTTTTTCTGAGAATTTTTTTTCCACAATTTTTTTTTTCTCGGAATGTTTTCTGAGAATCCTTTTCCACAATATTTTTTTTTCTCGGAATCGTGTTCCGAGAATCTTTTTCAAAAATTATTTTATTTTTTCGTTGATTTTTTTTTCCTAGGAATTCTTTTCTGGCTTCCTATTATTTTACATAGTCGGGTAACATTCGTTGTGAGAGGCGGTAAAATAACGCGCTCAAGCGTTGGTATTTCTGATGAGCAATTATATAACTCGATTTTGTTGTTTGTTTGTCGACCAAGTTCCTTTTGGTATAGGGAAATAGACACCAGTTTCATTCCTAAAGGGGTTGTGCGTTTTGTTGCTTGAGGAGTTGCACCTACCGATTTTGACTATCGTTTTAACACATCTATAGCATCGCATAGGTTCACTATTTTTTTTTTTAAACCGTAGGACGTGTCTCACGTGTCGGTGGTAACACTAGTTGTTCCACTGATGATGCCAAGGTATGTAAATGTATATGTAGTAAGTTAAGTATTGTTTGTTTTTATACAGTTCTTAGTAGCTGCGCTCTGGGATTTGTTTTCTTATCTGCCTTCTTCGTTTACGGTGCTTACATCAACTGTGTAAGGCGGTATTATTTCATGAGAAACGTTTGTCATTTTAAAACGCTTGCTCAAAATGCTCGTGGCTAGAGTGGTACTGGGATTTACAGGCATCACTCGGGTTTAAGAGTATTAGTAGGCGGCGTAGGTACAGCGTTGTATACGTAGTAGGGTAGGTAATGTTATTTTCTACATTTCTCAGTAGCTATGCTCTAAGATATTGTCTTTATTTGCGTTCTGCGTTTAAGGTGCTTACACTAACAGTGTAAGACCGTATTTATTTCAGAGTAACGTTTGTCATTTTTTAAAAAACGGTTACTCAAAAACAAAAAAAAAAATTCATGGGGTTATGAGTGGCACTGGGATTTAAGAAGGGGAGGTATTGTCACGGAACGTTTGGCAAGGATTTGTCGGGTGACGTCTCGTCTTGTTTTTATGTTTCTGTCGTCTGTAGCAACCTTAAGTTAGCGTTGCTGAACGAAGTTGTGAAGGTGACATTTGACGTTTGTTGGGTCGATTGAGTTTGACAGCTAGCACTGTCATTTAAAATGGCTGCGGACGTGGACTTGCATTCGGAGAGGCTCCGTTTATTTTAGGGCTTCAGGATGAAGCCTGAGCCATCCGCTGGATTTAAGCCCTGATGGCTGAAGGGATGCGCTGAGCAACTTATATTTGGGTATGTTTATGCATACCTGAAAGTATTTTTTTTATTTCGGTGATTGTCCACCAAATTCGGCACTAACGTGTTCTCGTTGTTTCTTTACAGATGAGAATAACGACTAATTATCACCTAAGCAAATTTTCGTTCTTAGCTTTCACACTATTGGTAAGTTTCAGAACATCTACCGAATTCGGTCAGTAATTCTCGAAAGGTGATATTAAATCTTGCATATTTTTACAGTTAAAACGCGTCGCTGATTGGAACCGAGTTTGTGGGTGGATGAGGTATTTCCGATGGACTCCTCGTGGTAAATATGACAACCTTTCATCCAGCCTCAAAGCAGTGGCTGTTGGATATAGTACTAAATTATGGTTTTTGTTCCAGGGTGGTGTTGTTATGTTCTGATGTTCTGACTGTTCGGTTCTGTTATGCTTTACACTGGTGCTTTGCTGGTCTAGTTTGAGGTGTTCTGGCTGCGTTCAGGTCTGCTGTGCATATTTACTACCTGTTCCGCAGCGTATCGTGTGGCAAACTTCCATGTATTAGCCGAGCCAACGGTCCGTTCCAGTCAGCGGGTGCCTGTCAGGTTTGGAGCAAGCTCTGCGAGTGTGTATGTCTCTGACCTTTACAAGTTCTTTTAAATATAGTAGATGGTCTCTTTTAATGAGGACATAACATTAGATCCAAAAACACGCGAACTAATGACACAACCTTGAGACTCCTTCTGTCTAAGAAACTGGCTTAAATTTAGCATAGTTCTTTTGTACCATATTAGATGCAAATAAAGCGTTTCCTAGCAAGAGTACTCTATTTTATTTGTCTCATGCTCGCTACTATTTTTCTGAATATATCTAAAACACATTTAATTACATAAATTCATTTATTTGTCAACGTCCCTACATATCAGGGAAAGAATTAACAACACACAAAAATACTATTTGACACCTTGTCGCGAAAAAAATGCCATACGAGCTCAAGGCAGTTCTCGACCAAGCAGTACTAATTGTAAACTACGTTAAATCACGCCCACTCCAATCGAGGCTATTTAAAAAAGTATGTGAGGATATAGGAAGTCAGAATCAATCACTTTTTCTTCACACTGAAGTAAGATGGCTTTCAAGAGGAAGAGTTCTTTCAAGGCTGTTTGAATTGCGCGACGAGCTTAAGCTTATTCTTTACCAAACATCCTGTTTCTGCACACTTTGATAAGCTTGTACTGCTGCATGATGAGCAATGGTTGATGCAATTGGCTTATTTAGCTGATATATTTGATAAGCTCAACGTAATCTCCAAGGCATTACAGGGACGAACTACAACAAAATTGACAGTAAATGATAAAATGTCTTCACTGAAAACCAAGCTTGCGTTCTGGATTGAATGTGTTGAAAAGCATAATTACGAATGATTCACAATGTTAAATGAGTTTGTAAAAGAAACAAACTTATGTTTCTGGAATCCTTGACCAATTCAGACGATCGCTTGAGTATGAAGTAGGTGATATAGTATGGAAGAAAACTTTTCCTCAGAGTGACGCCAATAAATTTTTCATGGCGAAACTCGCCCCTCGATTTGACAAATGCCGCGTGTTGTTCAAACATTCCCCTCTAGTGTACGAGTTGGAGCATGTGACGACCGGCAAAAACTTAGGTTCTTGGCATATTCACCACCTGAAAGGTGAATAACTTTTTAACTTTTATTATTAACGTGTTTAATACCATACTTCTACGGGGACGCTGGACGTGCAGCCCGGTGCTGTTTCACTTCTCGTTGCACCGCCAGGGCCAATGTGTCCTCGAGTTTTATTGATAAGCATGTTCGGAACGTTGATTTCCTTCACATGCTCTACGTAATACATACCTGAATACATCTCTATCTCAGAGGGGGCGAGTTGGATTCTCTTGTTTGCTTGAGCCCTATCCACGACAGTGCTGCCCTCATATGAGTCTGAGCTTGGATCGTGGTTGGGGTAAATTTAGATTCCTTGTTTTCGGCGAATGACCTTTTTTATATTAAAAAAAAAGTTTATTTAAATAATCGCTTGAAGGTCAGCAGGAAGAGATCCCTTAAGGGATATGTTCGCCTTTGTATGTACTTGTATTTTGTTTTGTGTTAGTTTATTTGTCATGTTTATTTTGTACAATAAAGAGTTACATACATACATACATAAATAATTGATTTACAATAAAGTCGTTAGTAAGCGCAGTACTTATGTCTACGTGTTATTTATACAATTATCCAATACACTAACTAAAGCCTCGATGTAATACAACATAGTCCTATCTGGAACGCTAACATAATGCTATAAAGTGCTGATATTTATTTAATTTAAATGCCTGAACTAGGACACTGAATGAAGTAGCCTTTCGGCGAATGTTTATGTTATATCTTGGTCACATCGTTACCAGTGATCTAAGCGATGACCAAGATATTGAGGGGCGCCGACTCCGTGGGTGCTCGGGTGCTCCAGCACCCACGAGAGGTAAATAGTGAGTGCCGAGCACCCACGATTATGAATATCTAATACTCTAATATAATTCTCTTTCTCATATTTTAACTAAATCAAAATAATATAGGTACCGAAATAATATACGTAATACGCGCGCCTAGAGACAAACCTAGCCGCTCTCACGCACGCACGCATTGTGCGGATTCAGAACCCACCTTGTTGGCATTTCACGTCTTATCAGTTATCACTTGTTGTAAACAAGACATTTAAGTTTATTTAACTTAACCTTATCAATTTACTTGTGATTACATACGTAATAAAGTTTGTTTATCTTTTTGTTCAGTGTTCAGTATACCACAATATCAGTCGAATTTGTTGTTTATTTGTAACTTATTAAGGTATAAATAATGAGTGCCTAAGAGATGTCGAGATTAGTTGCGTTGTTTTTCACGCGTTATCGTATGTTGCGCGATTGTTATGACAACGTAAATGCTAACAAAACCGGTGTAGCTTCAAGTGTAGCGTACAAGAGGTTCGCTACTTACCATAGCCAGCTGGTGACAGCTTTTGAGAGCATTCTCAGGTACCATAGTGAGGACCAGGATGCTATAGAGGACAACACGTTCAAGGAGATCGAACAACAAATCTCGGAGGTAAATGCGCTGTTTTGACTACTGGAAGAGTTGATTTCAGTCAGCGGCGCGCTTCTGTCATCTTCAGATATGCAGTCAGATCAGGTGAGGGTACAACTTCCTTCGATAAAACAACCCAAATTCAATGGAGAACCTCACCAGTGGCTTAGCTTTAGGGATCTCTTACAGTCCTTAGTAGATAAGCGGCCTAACCTATCAGACTCAGAAAAGCACTACTATTTGCGCACGTCTTTAGGTAGTGAAGCTCAGTCCATTATTAGCCACCTACCGATGGATGGTGAAAATTATCAGGTTGCCTGGAAGTTATTGTCAGATCGATACAACAACTCTCGAGCGTTAATAGATGCTTATTTAGAGCGTATTGTGACACTTCCAAGTGTGAATTCAGTTACTCTCGAGCGTTAATAGATGCTTATTTAGAGCGTATTGTGACACTTCCAAGTGTGAATTTAGTTACTCTCGAGCGTTAATAGATGCTTATTTAGAGCGTATTGTGACACTTCTAAGTGTGAATTCAGTTACCCAACTTCGTAAGGAATTTTATGACCCGTTACGCGAGTGTACTCAGGCCCTCAGCAAGTTAAACCTACCTGTTTCAGAATGGTCTTATTTGCTAGTTTTTATTATTTTGCAGAAACTGCCGAACAGACTCAGGCAACTGTTCGAGGAGCGGTATGGCAATCAGAATCAATTGCCAACCTTCGACCAGCGTTAAATTGGAAAACAAAGCCCGATAGATATCCTATTCCCAGATTGCATGACTTTAAACTCTTTGGCAGGGAAAAAGTTGTTTACTAAATTAGACATCAATCGAGCCTACCACTGCATAAGTGTAGCCGAACAAGACATTGAAAAACTGCCATAATAACACCCTTCGGGTTATTCGAATTCCCAAGAATGAGCTTCAGACTCCGTAATGCTGCCCAGACCTTACAAAGGTTCATGAACCACATAGTTCTTGAAGGCCTAGATTTTTTGTTCAGCTACCTAGATGATGTCCTTATTGCGAGCGACAACGAGACGCAGCATAGGGAACATCTAAGGCAAGTCTTTCAACGTTTTGATCAATTTGGCATAACTACGAGGCAGTAAGCTGCTAGAACTCGAACGATCCTCGTCCTCTATTGTAAGCATGTATGAAGCCGTAGTGCTAAAGATGGAGTCGGAGGACAAAGATGAGGAGATGGACACTGATGCAGCTGAGGCGATCCCTCCAGCACAACAGCGACAACTAGTCAAAAGCACTTGATAAATATCACCACAGGAAACCACATTGTAAGCATTGTGTTCACTTGTCACAATATCGCCAGACAGCAAACTCGCACTGAAACCTCGAATATGATGGCAAAAACAAAAGACACAAGCTTCAAGGTGGTTACAGGGTGGAAACTTTCAATGGGCCCTGGAGGGGAACTACTCTAAATCTTTTAGTTAGCACATTTTGCTGAAAGGAAACATTATTTTTAGAAAGAAAACTTCCATTCCAAAACTTCCACCCTGTATAGGGGGAAAGAATTTTTGTTCACCACAGCATGGGCAAGGCTGAGTGGGAAAAGATAACAAAAGCAGCAAGTCTGATATATAAGAAGTTTGAGGAGAGAGATGAGGAAGACTGGTATGGAACAATGGGACCATATTTGGTCATGTTTGCATCCTATGCTTTGCGAACAAACGAGCTACGCCTAGGCCAACCAAGATGCCAATAACCAAAGCAGAGGGAGTCCATACCAGCTTCCCAGTCTCCACTTACGGCTTATCAGGAGCCCACCACGTGCTTTTAGAAGGAGCCTCTTTCCCACCGGAGCGGAGATCTTCTATAGTCCAGAGTCTGGGGCCTATGACCACTTGGGTTTATGTAGCTGGAAACATGGAGATGGAGAAAGCTTCACAGATAGTGTTCCATAGCATATTCGGAACATTCAAGGAAGATCTTTCAATACTAGGGCAGATCACAAAGGTGAAGAACTGGTTTACTAGGGAAGAATTGGGAACTTGTTTCCGACAACAAGGAGCTGGGGAGAAGGTCACTAAAATCAGCCTCCCTGAGGTAACCCATTACGCAAAGATGTCATGCGCGAATCAGTCAGGAGTCCTGTCTGGGGTGCACAATCAAGTGGTGACGGTACCCTGGTTCAGTGGGAAAAGAGCTCACAAATTCGACTTAGACTTTTTTGAACACATAGAGAAAAGGAGAATAGTGGGCTCAACTTGGAAAACAATAACACAAATACAGGGGATACTAACTAGAACTCTAGAGCAGCTACGCGAACATGTTGTTGAAAGAACAAAGGAGTCATCAGCATGGAGGCAACTATGTGGAAAGACATGAAAACCTTAACAATCGATCGAATTGAAGATATTAAACTTCTATATTGAAAGTGTGAGCCAGATTTACAAAAGATTCTCCGTTACAAATCCTGTTCTGAAACAAATTGAAGTTCTGGATCCAAAAATTATAAAGCATTTGCCACTCCAACTCAATTTATGAGTTGCTTGATGGTGTTGCCACACTCAAGTGCAGCAGTAGAACGTGTTTTCTCTACTGTTAATTTAACCAAAACCAAACAACGAAATTCATTAAGTTCCATGACTTTATGTGGCACAATGCACAGCAAAAGGCTGTATAACAGCACTACCTGTTTCAATCATGGGATCAATAGGAATATGCTGTCCCTTTTCAACAAGATTATGTATGAAGATGAAAATGATGATATTGATTATAGGGAAATGCAAGCGTCTATCTAACCTTTCTTACTTCCTTGTTTGCAAAATTGCACAATAATGTTTTTTGTATTCCGTTCGAGGCTATTGTGGGACCTCAAAAACTCGCACAAAGACACAAAGTACGACCTCGTCATCAGAAAGTTAAGCAGTACTTGCTAGACGACAGGGACTACGATGCTTTAAAAAACAGGCTGATAAATGCCTACAGAAGTCTCCAGAAGAGCAATTCGACGCTCTCATGAATAGCTCATAGATGAAAAAATGACCAATATAAAAATAAAAGCGCAGCTAGAATTTGTTACGGGTTATGTGTTGCGCAAATTGAAACAAACAATTTTCAAACATTGTATTACTTGCAACAAAAACTTTATGGACGAAAGAAAAAGTAGCACTGCCTTAAAGCTTAAGGCTTAAAAAAAGTTATCTGACATACCCTAACATAAATATGGTAGAATGTTTTTCTAATATTCAAGATGTGGTAATAAAAATAATAAGAAAAGATTGCACCAAACGTGGGATAAAGACCTATATAAAAACAGTGTTAGCAGTGATCCTTGATTACAATTTTATAAAATGTAAACAACACAAAAAAGATGTAATAAAGCTGCTAGATGACCTTTCAATAAATTTATTTCTTTTTAATTGGTGTAAAGATTGCAATAAAATATTGAAAGGCATAAGAAACGATTTTGAAGACGATGTGATTCAAAAGACGTGTTACGAATATTTTAAAAAACATTGCAAAAGATAAGGTAAAGATAAGACAGAAATTTAAGGAAATATTACTAACAGATTTTTTGATAACATCGTCTGGTTTCTTCTCGTGGGTGTTGTAAGAGTCGACTCTGGGAAAGGGTTAGTGTATTGTGGGATTTGTGGGCGACGGGCTAGCAAACTGTCACCACAATATCACGTTTGACCATCTGGTTACCCTGAATTTGCTAAACATGGCACTGGATTTTTGGATTCATGTGCTCTGCCTACCCCTCCTGGGAATACAGGCGTGAGAATATGTATGTATGTATGTATGTTTAAAATAATATATTTACAAATCATAATAAAAATCAAATTTATTGTTCTATGAAAAGGATCGAAGATTCAAAATATCTGATTTAAAATAGTGCTCCGTCATAAATTTCACTCGGTCACTTTCAGTGGTGTGGCACAATGGTCAGCATATCACAGCTCATGAAGAGTATGGAGGATATGAAGGAAATGTTTAATACCAGGATGGCCGGCTTTGAAGATTCGGTGCCCAGCGGTGACACTAATGCCTTGCCAGTTATGCAGGATTTCCATATCTTCAAACAATTCATTTGGAAGGCAGTGGCAGGGTTGCAAGCTCAGTTGGAGCTGGTTGCTGGTACTCTGGATGATCTGGAGATGAGATCACGCTCCAAAGTTTTGCTGTTGCACGGGGTGGCTGAGTCATCAAAATTATTATTCTTCATGCAGGAGAACACGGGAAAGGACTGTTTCAGCATCAGAGACTGGATGCATGCAGTAATTCAATGCTTTAAAATAAGAAGAAATATGGTTTCTTTTATGTGAGACTGTGAGAAAAGAAATGTCTGCCACCGACCCCGAAACAAAGCAGCGAATACAGACGACAAAGAAAATGCTGAAGACCAAAAATAACAGGGAAAGCAAAGTTAAAAAAAAGGTCATGCGGAGACTGACATGTAGCTTCACTTCCTATATCAAACACAAGGAAAAGGGAAAGAAGGATAGAAGGGCAATCGCATCTACAACTATAATCTTAAGACCTATCCTGCATTTGATGGAGTCATTCCACCTAGAGTTGTCGAAGAATTTGAAAGGGTCAACTATATCAATTGCGGCAGAAGAAAAGAAGGCGAAAATCACCTCTAATATGGAAATTAGTTCCCTAGACAATAACCTTACGTGTATCTCAGGGAACTGAAGACGCTACGAAGTGGAATGAGTGTTTGTCACCAGGAATTTTTATTCTAATGTATTACTACTTGTAATACTTGTTCGACCCAAGCACAATAATGAGGACTTGTGTGTCTCTACCCACAAGAGCAGGGCAGCTGTTTTTACAAGCAAGAAGACATGTATTATCAAGCCCTGGAATGTTAATGGGCATGCTCAATGCTGCCAGTACAACAGTAGGATTTCTACCTATGAAATTTTTCATGAAAAGAAATGAAATGAAAGTGGTCTGCATGCGGTCGAGCGATGACTCCATAGTCAAGAACCTATCAGATAGTTCAGAAAACAACAGAAAGTGTGTATAAAGAAACAACAAACTTATCTTTGGCAGACATCAACTGGAGTCCAGACAAAACATTCTTCCTCCCTGAAGGAATCGCGGAATGAACTAAACTTCTCGACGAATATACTATCGAAGGGCGGTTTCTGGTATCTCATTTCAAAAACTAACACCGCAATGACATAAGTAAATAAATAAATACATAAATAAATAAATAAATAAATAAATAAATAAATAAATAAATAAATAAATAAGCGTTCAAAAATATAGTTTGTTATTAGACAAATCAACAGATGTTAACGTCACAAAACATAACATGGCACAAATGTAACAGGAAATATATCTCCTGATGTCTAACTTATAGAGGATGGAGGAAATAACTTGTAACATTATGCAAATTGCCACTTAAACGACATTTTTAAGAAGAAAAGACTGACAACTACTGACGAAGAGAAACAGAACATTTACAGAATAATCAATTGCTTTCTCTGACACTATTGATTGATGAGGAAATGACATACTCCAAGGAACATGGTTGCCTCACCATGACACTGTAGAAACTCCCAATTGTCTTAAGTCTCAAATTTACTGTTCCGTTCAACGTGAGTCACAGAAGTCCTTTATTAGTGTCGGTAAAAAGAAAAAAAAAACAGTTAAGAGTTAATAAATACTACAAAAGCTTATTTTTATTCTGCTTGAATGGAAATCCTATCCCTAGCTGCTCGTGGAAACGCAATGACACCAAATTTTTATGTTAAAAGAGGAATGCATGACAAAATTGATGAAGTATGTCAGATGATGGATGTTAGACATATTGATGTTTTGTGTGTGAATGAAACCAAGCGAAAAGGGTGCGACACCAAAAAAGTTGCAAACGCATCCGCATGATATTATGTATATCAAAGCCTGCCATAACGTAGAGTTTGCGATGTTAATGAAAAAAAAGGCATGTGCCGACATTTGGACGAGCGTGATGTTACCAATTCACCGAACAGAGTTGAATTACTAACACTGGATTGTGACAAAGAAACAAACGTGTGGTCTCTAGAAGAGGAGAGGATGCGGATTAATAAAAATGACACTGAAGAGAAATCGGACGAAAACCAAAAAGTATTGTCGATCCGGACGGCAAAAATACTTCATGATAAACAGCAGCCACCCCGCAAAAGGTATAAGCTTGCTTATTATGAACACTTTAAATTGCATAAAACATGTGCAAGAGCTAAAAACGAAAGCAATGTAGACAGAAACGTAGAAATTATGACTGAGTACTATTATAATAAATGTATGAAACTAAGGCAGTGAGTGATACGACGGAAAGTGATACGTCGGATAGTAAACAATTGTTATTTAAAATTATAAGATTATAAATTGTATGGAAAATAAACCTACAAATATTATGATTCATGGTCTTTTACGCAAGGTAGCGCGCCGATCTTCCAAATGATATCGTCTGATAATCGTTCGTCTACACACAGAGCAGCCTACACACAGAACCCATTCACACCGACGCGACTATTTGCAAACCGCTTTGATTGCTCCACAGAAACGGTCAGGAAAGCTCTGCATAAAGTCTGAATACACCATCGTATTCCGGCAAAAAAAATTGGCCTCTCCGACAGTCACAAAGCAGTACGCATCAGGTTCGCAACCAATTATTTAAATTACGATTTTTCACGCGTCATTTTTACCGACGAGAAGACTTTTAAGTCTAGTCAGCACGGTCGTCGGAATTTATGGCGCGTAGATAACACGCGGTACGAACCTAGTAACGTGCCGTTTAATACTGAGTCGGGGAGGGTGACCGTTAATATGTGGGCATGGATGAGTGCTGACGGTCCTGGTGAGCTGGTATTTTTACCAGAGAGGGCCAACGGAGAGAGCTATCTCCGGGTCTTACGGGATGCAATGCTGCCGTCGGTGAGAATTCTTTATCCGGCGGCAGAAATGCCCGAAATCCAGTTAGTGCACGACAACTGTCCCATACATAGATGCGGTTTAGTCACTGACTGGATTAACCCGGAGTCCGGATTAACAGCTGTACCGTGGCCCTCCCGCTCACCGGATCTCAATCCCATCGAGCATCTATGGGCCATAATTGTCCAACGATG
>BHDV01048784.1:185480-197084 GCA_005406045.1 Adoxophyes honmai | reverse complement strand
GTCTAGAATAAGGCCCTATATGTAAAATAGTAATAAATTCCTTTAATAAGTAATATGAATGTATAAAATATTATAAAAGTAAACATAATATCAGTGTAGAAAATAAAAACTGTATAGTCGGATATTCATAGCGTAACAGTGTATATGTTTGTGCGATATAAGTAAAATTAGCTAAACACGGAAAAATTTACGCGATAAGAATTGTTAAGAAAATATAAAATGACCTCGACCTCTCCACGTCAAGGGAAAATTGTCTGGAAGGGGAATAGAGCAGCATGGCGTCGCAACAGGGTTTTAGCCCGTGCGAGTCGGGAACTCCAGAGTCCTCCCTTCTCTGGGTCGTGCATAATGCATTTTTCCCGGCAGTTTGTAGGTAAAGCGAGCCAGATAACAAGTCTTACATCTTACATTAGTCGTGGCGCATCGAAGACGGGCAAATTCACTTCACCTTCGCGGGTGATGAGGCGTTGGGGTATTCTCATAACTACGACGTCTATGTGACTCTTCTGCGTCGCAACCATTTGCGTACCCCCGCCGGCTGGGTGTACCTCATTGAGCGACATACCAGCTGCGCGGGTGCTGTGGAAGTGGTCATGACGCGCATGACGGAGCATCCCGAGTCCTATGAGGTATCCCTGAGTGCCAGTTACTGGCAGTATGACGAGCCGGAGGTGGTGCACGTCACGTCCTGGCGACCGCGATCCACCGCGTGCGTCAACGCGTATGTGGGCCCGGCCTCGATGCGTTTCGAGCGCGTCTACCTGACAGTCTCGCGGCGGTTGCTTGATATGATAATGAAACACTGCTTGAGAACAGGCGATAAGACATTTAACCTCAATGAGGTATACTCAGCGGCCGCCAGCTATTCCACGCGTCTGACCATCAATGGCGTAAGCATATACGCGGACGTACCGATAGACCCGGCCGACCTTCTGCAGGTGGTGTTGGCTGCGTATGCCATGACATACGCGCGTCGGTACGCCGCCGGACGAACCCTGCAGGCGTTTACGCAGGCCGAAAAAGAGCTGCGGGCACATGAGTCCCTGACTGTCATGGACGTGGTGAGGTACATGTTTAACACCGCCGGTGTACGAGACATCATCAGGCTTGCCGGTGGCTATTGGAACGATTTCGTGGAACGCGTGGCCACCGATAAGGAGCGCGCCTCCCAACTGGAGATAGATATCTTCCAGTCGGTGCGCGAAGTCTCCATACACGAAATTATTCAGCTCGGAACCGACGCCCGCTTCGCGACCCCGGGTGAGGTGGAGCAGGACATTGATACACTGATGGACCTATCAGTGCAGGAGGTGGTGGTTGGTCCAGAAGATGGTGGCAAGACCGGGGCAGTGGAGAGGATACTGGACGTTGTGCGTCGCACGGCGGCGTCTGCGGCTGTGCCGTCCGCCCCGGCGCGTACGGGGCCGCCGCCGTCCGTCGCACGCAACGACGCGGCCGTCGTGGGCAGCGGGCGTCGCCATTCTTCCCGTGCCCTCAGCACGGCGTACCGTAGGATGTGGAATGTTGCGGCGACCGAGCTCACGTCGGACCAGCGGACCGTGGTCAGCAGCTTGAAGAGGGGTTTGCATGAATGCCCGAACCAGCAGGTCATCAACATGCCGGGTGACGGCTACTGCGCCTATTACGCCATGTTATACTCGTTGGGCCTGGACGTGACGGCTGAGCCCGCCGAGGACCGACAGCGCCTGACCGACGCATTTCGACGTGCGCTGTATTCCGCGTGCGCCGCGCATGAAGACCAAAATCGAAATCTGCTAATTCCCATCAACGGCGCCCACGGCATCGCCGGGTGGGGCACTGACGCGAACTTTGCGGCCCTTGCGCGGCTGGCCGGGTTCCGTATGTGCGTGCACATGCGGACTGCGGATGCGACCACCGGCGTGGTCACGACTTTGGGCTACAATGATGCCTACGGGCTGAAGATTGGCCCCTTAGTGCACACGCAATGGATCGCGCCGGAGGACGGTGGCGGCGGTCACGTCGATGTCATTGCCGACGAGCTCGGGGCGGCCGGGCGAGCAGCTTTGCGGTTAAACTTTGTAGAGCGACTCTACGAAAATCTTGTTGGTGATGACGAGGCGCGCGACCGCGCTGATCCCTTCGGGCGGTTGCCACAGGCGTTGCGCATGAACAACCACCGCGACGTCTTTCTCAACCGTTCGGGGGTGAAGCTTGCGCAGATGTTGGTCCACCCAGAGTTGACAGATGCCCTTCGCGCGCCGGACGTTAGGGTCCTGGACCTGTGCGCGGCGCCCGGGGGTTTTACAACCGTCGTTGCCCATTTCAACGCGAGCGCGATGATCACCGCCGTTAGCAAGACCGGTACCGGCATCGCGTTTGCTGCGGGTCTGCGGGCGGTGGTGGTCGACGCGGACATTGATGATGCCTTGCAGCTGCCCTACGGTGTGGCTGTGGTGTTGGCGGATGGCGGAACCGACACAGCGTATAGAGATGACAAATTGTTCGTGCGTCAGACCGAGCTCGCGATTCGTCACCTGGCTCAGGGCGGTGTTCTCCTAGTGAAAACGTCTAACCTGTACCGCGATGACTACGAGCATCTGGCATCGCATTTTACGACCGTACGCGTCATCAAACCGGCGGCGTCGCGCCCGACGAACACCGAGGCATACTATCTCGCGACTGGTGCTGCTGAGGGACGCCTGTGCGCGGATGTTCGGACGGAGTTGGAGCATGATTTGTTGCGGCTGCGCATGGAGGGATTGGCCGCAGTGTCCCTCTATCACGACTGCGTCGTTAACCGCCTCATTGACCGGCGGCGTGCGCTTGAAGACTTGGAAATGGAGTTGCGCGGACTATCTGCGGTGGTCCGCGCTAATATCGGGGGGCGATTCGGTGGTACCGCGCGCGGAATGTTCGGGGAGGTCGTTGGCCGATCATGTGGTGTGGTGTCTATGGTTGCGGGAGCTGACCGTTCCCCGCCTTCATCGCGCGGTAGTGTCGACTCGTCGGGTCTGTTGGACCTACAGGACCTTTCGACGTTGTCGAGCGTTAGTCTCTCTGGTTCTGTCACTCGCTTTCTGCGCTCAGACGGGCGGTCGCTCGGGGCCCCGCCTGCGGTGGTGGGCGCAGATGCCCCCATCGCCGCGGTGTACTCCGGCAGGAGTGCGGACGGGTCGGGGAGCTCGGGCCTTTCCTCGAGTTCTTCGACCGCTTCGCACGTTTCCCGGGTGCCCGACGAGTGTGCTGCCGAGCTGCCGGTCGCCTGGCTCGCGCGTGGCGCGTCGACCGCGCGCGACCTTGACTCCACGGGGTACTTGTCGGTGGCGTCCCTCCCGGGCCCGGCGGCGGGTGACTGGTCGCCGGGCTCGGCTTCGGGGCTGTCGCCGGACGTGCCGGGGTTCGCGGGTCTTCCTTCGGAGGCCCCGGTTGCTTCGTGCGCCCCGCGGGCGCCCGGTGACTCTGCCGTCGAGCCGCCGATGGTCGAGTCCGCGCGTGGTACGTTGGCGGCGAGTGACCTCGACTCCACGGGCTACCTGTCGGTGGCGACGCTGCCGCCTCCGGCGGCCGGTGACCGGTCGTTGGGTTCGATCCCCGAGACCCCGCCGGGTGCGTCGTCGCCCGCCGGGCGGGGTCTCGATTCTACCGGATACCTCTCGCTCCCGTTTGGGCCGGACCGGACCGGCGTCGCGCGGTTGCCGGGCCCGGTTCCGGCGCTTGCGCTGGACGCCTCGTCCGTCTCTGGGCGGGTGGCGCCGGTCGCGGGCGTGGTGGGGTCGCCGGGTGTTGCGTCCTCCGGCGGTAGTCGCGATTCGACCGAGTATATGTCGGTGGCGTCTTTTCGCCCTGCCATCTTGACTGCGAGGACGTCGGCGGGTGTCCCGACTCTTTCACCGGATTCGTCGGCGCTCGGCCGTGGTCTGGATGCGACGGAGTATATGTCGGTGCGGCCGTTTGGGGCTCCGGTCGCTGCCGCGGCGACGGCTGTGGACGTCGCCGCGGCGGCGCTGGACTCGGCGGTGGCCTAATCGACCGTTTATGTGACTGCGGACGCGGGCGTTGTTGCCTCCGTCCCGACGGTCGCCCCGACTTCCGCGCTTGAGAGCGCGATTTGCATTGACGTTATGACGGATCCCCGTGCGCGCGCCGACCCTGAGGACCGGGCCCGGATGCGCGATGCCATTGTGTGTTGCGCTGCGGAGGTGGTCGGCGCGCGCACCGTTGGTTTGCCTGCGCCGGATCCGACGCCGCCTTTACCGTTCACCGTGCGACGCAGCACCCCATACTCGTGCGTCCGTACTGAGACTTTGTACGGGGCGCGGGAGGGAGTGGCTGTTGGTTCGCGGACGGGACCGCTGAAGAGGGTCACTGTGACCCGTGAGAGCGCCAGTGGTCGATTCCCGTTCACTATGGCGGCGCGGTTACCGTTCGCTGTGGCGGCGCGCCCGAGGGCGGTGCACTTGTCGACGTCGCTGCTGGCGAGGGTGCGGGTGCGGGACGCGCGCACCCAGATGGAGTCCTGCAGCATCGGGAAGGCCTACGAGGGGAAGCCTGGTGCCGTGAGATTCGTTGTCGAGTCGCGGTCCATCGGCACGCAGTGCGACCTCGATGATGACACCAGTGATGTGACTAGTGAGGGGTCGACGCATATCCGGTTTGAGCGCCCGATCGCGCCGACCCCCCGCTACTTTAAGAACAACTCCACGCTTAAGGGCGCGCGTGTAGAGACTATCATACCCGCCGATGAAGTTCGCGGCTTGGCCTCGCGGTGGCCCCTCCCCGGTCTGCGGCGTCGTCCTGTTGCCCTCTTTATGTCCGGTGAGGCGGAGCGTTGTGGCCTGGTGTTCGCCGATGATTCGGGCGAGGGGAAGGTGGTGATGTCCGAGGGCTTCGGCGCCCTCGTCAACGATACTACGGAGCGCGCTAGTATGGAGCGGGCTCAGTACACGGCGGTGCCCGAGATGCGGATTGCGGGCGTCGGGGTTGTCCGTGTTGCCAGCTTCGGGGCTAAACACTTGATCATCGTGCCCGCGCGCACGGATGACGACTTTGCACTGGCGGGACGTTTGCTTGTGGCCCTCGCCGGGGACCCGGTGATGGTGTCGGTGGACGTGATGCAGGTGGGTGCGCGCAGAACGCCCGTCGGTGTGTACGCTGACATTAAGCGGGCTTCCAAGAGGGTCTTTATCAACTTGTACGAGGCTCGTGGCGCGTCGCTGGAGTTTATGGACGGTGCCGAGCCGTCGTCGCCGCTGGTGCAGCCCGCGACGGGGGGGGTGGCGGTTAGTAAGACACAAAATGAAACGGAACAGACCAGCCAGCGCGCGGAGGGCGCTAGACGGGAGGCGCGTTCGGATGAGCGAGAGAAACGTCGAACCGACGCCCAGCAGGCGCAGGCCGTTGCGCGAGCGTTGGAGAACGCGTCGGCGTGCGCCCCAATCTCCCGCGTGTCGTTGGCGCGCAAGATCGCTGCATCGCGCACCGACGGTACCGTAACTCATGCGTTGGACGCATTCCGCGGTCGAGACACACCAAATATGGCGCGCGAGTTTATTAAGTACAACGCGTTTCCGAAGCTGACGGCACTCGACAAGGGTCAGGTGCAGCCGCCGGCATATGTCCAGGCTTCCACCCCTAGGGACCATATGTACAACGCCTACCAAGAGTTTCTCGCGCTGACCAGGGCCACTCTGCAGATTAATATGGGAGTCTGCGCTGAGATCCTCGCGGCGTACAGGCGGCACGACCTGCCGCTGCTGGAGGCCAAGCTGAAGGCGGAGGCCGGAGTCATTTACGACAATATTGAGCTCGCAGTCGTTTTCCCGCCCGGCGCGCACGCGGCGCCGCACATGGTCGCCTACTCCGAGGGTGGGTTTGTGCCGCGTGTCGAGCGGGAGGGTGAGAGGATGCCGGTGTTGCAGTTTGAGAATCGGGCCGGCGTCGCCGACGTCGTCGTGATGACTCGGGCCACTGAGACGATGCTGGACGATCGCGTCTTGAAGCGCGCCTACGCTTTGGACTCGCGCAAGGTCCTATTTTCTAGAATCTGTTTCGGTCGTTGAGTTAAACAACTGCGTTGGATGCAGCCCCGAGAAAGAAACTTTGCCCTCCGTCAACAGAATAACATACATTAACAACCATATAAAAGTTTTACCAAAGGATGAAGATGTCGAATGATTCGACTCGACTCGAATCTAATCAAGAAGGTAAAGGTTGGGATATTGAGGAAAACCCAGAAATGCTGGCTCACAGTGCCTACATTAGATGGAAAACCTGGACATACGGTATATTAAAAAATGCTGGAGAAGCTGTAAACACGTCCGCAGACGGTGATATCATCAATGCTTGCCATAACGTAGAGTTAGCGCTGTTAATTAAATAATGAGTAAGAATTCTTTATCCGGGGTGGCAGAAATGCCCGAAATCCAGTTAGTGCACGACAACTGTCCCATACATAGATGCGGTTTAGTCACTGACTGGATTAACCGGGAGCCCGGATTAACAGCTGTACCGTGGCCCTCCCGCTCACCGGATCTCAATCCCATCGAGCATCTATGGGCCATAATTGTCCAACGATGGGACATGAAAGCCGAAAGGACAAAGGAAGCACTTGTCCAACACGTCATTGAGGTTTGGGAGTCGCTTAGAGGCACTAATATCTGTGAACGGTTAGTGGCATCGATGAGTGACCGATGCAATGCCGTAATAAATGCTCGGGGCAATGACTAAATATTAATCTTAAATAACATTGTGCTCAAGAGCATTTATTACGGATTAATTTCATTAGTTCATCGATGTCAGTATCACGTATTAATAATTTTGCTCTAACGTCATTGTTCACGAAGAAAACAGGGGACTACGTTTGTATGGAGGAGAAGTGGTGGGACTCCTATCCTCTTAAATAAGTAGGATAATAAAAAATAACATACATAGGTACATACATACATAACCGTCACGCCTTATTCCCTGCGGGGTAGGCAGAGACAACAGAGCGCCATTCGCATCTATTCTGACATACTTCTCTCGCTTCACTCACATTCATCACTCTTGTCATACACGCTCGACGGTTTCGGGTACTCCTTATTTGGGCTTAATAATAAAAAATAAATGTTTTGTTTTAACCCTTTATAGGGCAACGGGAGTATTTTTCCCACCATGTATTTTTGTTATTATTTCGGAATCGAATAAAGTTATCGATTTTTTTCATATGGCAACATAATAGTAGATGTTATTCTAACATTTTTTATTTAAAAATCAAGTGGGTAGTCATAAAAAATTTTTTGTTTATGACAGTTGAGAGTTGAAAAACAAGTCAATTTCGCTATCCGCTGTTAAATAGTTATATATCTTCTAATTTTGCGACTTTAAATAGGTAAGTTTTTATGTATCTTATTTTCTAGTGTCTATTGTGTCTGTATTCAGTCATATTTTTCATAGTAAATATACGATTGTTTTTTTACAAGCTATTGTTGTGGTGGGAAATATATTCCCTCTGCCTTTCTACCTGTTGTGCACATTTTCTTTTTTGCTTTTACAGATTATCAGGGAAATGAGTAGTAGTAGAAAAATACTTACTGATTTAGAGATAGTAAATGGATTGGAAGAAATATTTGGTCTTCCTGATGATCCTGATGTATCAAATGATGATTTTGAGTCTGATGAAGACGAGATTTATTATAGTGCCGGGAAACTTCAAAAGATCCTAGAAAAATATGATGAGCCTAATGAGGGGCCTTTGGCACCTACACCCGACCCACCTAGTAGTCCAATAACTCCCGCAATTCAGCTACGCAGTTTATATGATGACCATCCACCTAGCCCAACACCACAACCGTTCCAACATGATCGTCCTAGGCGAGCAGTAAGACTTGAAGATTTACCTGATACATCTGACACTCAGCAGACCTCAGTAATAAGGACAACATCTCCGGTTAATGTTTATGATGATTCGGAAACAGATGACTCGGACGGCGATGAAACAACCTGGAAAAAAACTAAATGGAATACGTATCCTCAACCGATGTTTAGCAGCCGAATAAGACCAGTAAATGTGTTTGAAAAATTCTTTACTGACGAGGTCTATGATATGATAATATATCAAACAAACCTGTACGCTGAGCAAAAAAAAATTGAAGATTGGACATTAATTAATAAAAATGAACTAAAAGCCTTCTTAGGGATTATTATCATCATGGGTTATAATATACTTCCTTCTGTTGACCTTTATTGGTCATCTGATCCTGGATTTAGAGTTGATGAAGTAGCAGAAGTTATGCCTGTAAAAAGATTCAAAAAAATTCTGCAGTGTTTGCATCTAAATGACAACACACAACAACCAGCGAAGACAAGCCCGAACTTTGACAAACTTTACAAATTGCGCCCATTGCTGGATTTGATTGTTCGTGCTTGTATGACAAATGCTACAGATTCCTCATCCCAGAGCATCGACGAGTCTATGATTCTTTTCAAAGGCCGATCATCTATGAAACAATATATGCCCCTAAAGCCAATAAAAAGGGGCTACAAAGTATGGTGCCGATGTGATAGCAATACCGGATATCTGTATGAATTCTATATTTATACAGGTAAATCTGAATCTGGGACAGAGAAAGGACTCGGGCACAATGTTGTAAAAACTCTAACGGAAAAACTAATCGATAAAGCACTGACTGAATATCATATCATGGTAACATTTGATAATTTTTTCTGTAGTTACGAGTTAATGCAATATTTATATGAAAATGGTATCTATGCAACGGGAACCGTGCGCAGGCACAGGAAAGATCTACCCGTTCTTATAAAGGGTAAACGTAACCTCATGCTTGCCAAAGGTGAATTCAAATGGAGGGTGAAAGGTAACGTCGCCTTTCTAGTATGGCAAGACACCAAAGAGGTCCTTATGATAACCAATGCATTTCACCCAAAAATTGGGAAAACCAGCGTATTGCGAACGCAGAAAGATAGTACAAAGAAAGTGATCGATTGCCCTGTAGCTGTAAAAGAATATACCAAAAGGATGGGAGGAGTCGATCGCTTTGATCAGATAAAAAGCACATATTCTGTTGGCAGAAAGAGTAAGAAATGGTGGCTTCGTATATTTTATTTTCTGCTGGATACAAGTGTAACAAATTCGTTTTTAATGTATTGCCAGAATGCCAATGCAACAAAGCTGTCGAATCTTGAATTCCGTGTATCTGTTGCAAGGGGACTGATCAGTGGATATACGAGCAGAAAAAGGCGATCGCTTAGTCTTATCAATTACATCTGTAGAAAAAAAATGGCTATGTCAGAAATCCGCCAAAAGATTTTACACGTTGTCCCACGGGAAATGCGACATACTAACGTTGGAGTCCACATGCCCAAGGAATCGCATACGTATAAACGCTGCAGGATGTGTAGCACCAAAAAAAAAGAGAAAAGGTCTAAAATAATGTGCGAAAAATGTGAAGTTCCTCTGTGTATAACACCATGCTTCACCGCTTTCCATAGGCAATAAGAATTACGTTCTGAGGCCGAGCCGCGCCAGACGGGCAAAGGGAAAATATTTCCCACCATGTTTTTTTGATTTTTTTTGATTTTTTTTTTTGATTTTTTGAAAAACAGTAAAAAAACCAGTCTAGTGATATAAATAGTTTTATTTTATCTATCCTAGATCCTTATGCCTTATAAAGGGTTAAAACAATATGTTTTATTCCTTTAATTAAACAATATTACACTATTATCATAAAATTGTGTGTTTATGTTAAATAAGTAGGATAAGTAGGATAATGAAAAAGAAATGTTTTGTTTTAAAACAATGCCTTTTATTCCTTTAACTAAACAATATTACACTATTATTATAAATATTGTTGATCTAATCTAAAATAAAGCTTAACACACTGCTTGCAATCATGATTAATTTATTTTGTTATTACAGACAACCGCGGCCTTGTTCCTGGAGATAATATTAGATTAGGTAGATTTAGACTACTCTCATTAATTTTAAGCATTAAGAGACTACATCCGTGCGCATCAGAATTTGTTGACTATTAAATTTGTGGTTACTCTCGAAAACGTAATCAAATAAAATAAGTAAGACATAGTTTAAAATGTTTTATTCATACTCACTAAAAAACTTATAGCCAGGCCTAGATATTAATTTCCTTTTGAATATGGATATTGGTAGATTAAAGGATTATGAAAATAGTAACCTAACCTGGACATGGACGAGTGCTGACGGTCCTAGTGAGCTGGTATTTTTACCTGAGAGGGCCACCGGAGAGAGCTGTCTCCGGTCTTACGGGATGCAATGCTGCCGTCGGTGAGAATTCTTAATCTGGCGGCAGAATTGCCCGAAATCCAGTTAGTGCACGACAACTGTCCAATACACATGTGTTAAAGTCACTGACTGGATTAACCGGGAGCCCGGGTTAACAGCTGTACCGTGGCCCTCCCGCTCACCGGATCTCAATCCCATCGAACATCTATGGGCCATAATGGTCCAACGATGGGACATGCGAGCCGAAAGGACAAAAGAAGCACTTGTCCAACATGTCAATGAGGTTTGAGAATCGCTAAGAGGCACTAATATCTGTGAACAGTTAGTGGCATCGATGAGTGACCGATGCAATGCTGTAATAAATGCCCGGGGGGCAATGACTAAATATCAATCTTAATTGACACTGTCCTCAAGGGCATTTATAATATTTATATAGAATACCAAGTAACTTTTGTTTCCACCCGTGACCTGAGTGTAGTCGTATAGGTAGGCTCAGTTTAGTTAACTAACTTGTCATTGTACTGTGTAAATTGATTCTGTCTAATGATGTCCCTTTATCGGTCTGTAACTTTAGCTGAATTAAAATAATGACAAATGCTCTTTAGGCGGCATGAGGCACTTGACTATCGGACACGAAAATGTTTAAATTAATTCGTCAGTCTTTGCTTGACCAAGAATAGCAATGGCGGTAATTATCCGCTGGCTACTAAGGTTCGGTAGAGGTTCCACACCACAGTTACCATCGTTTGCTGCTTTCGAAGCAGAATTTGGTGATATTAAACAACGAGAATTAAGGGTGATCGGCAAATGCGAGTCGATCGATTTGTACTATCTCATCTTGAGAAAATTGACGGAAAGATCGCCGAAAATTGGCCGAAAATTCGCCGAACAAAGAGTTGTACACCGGATGGTGATAAAAAAACAAACGTGTGGTCCCTACAAGAGTGGATGTGGATAGATCTAGATTTAGATTTAGCCATTAGTTTTAAATTGCAACACCCTTGCAGGGTAGTACCTTAACTAATTGTAAGATTGTTATGTACTGTGCAATATAATAATAAATAAATAAATAAATATATAAAAATGGCACTGTAGAGGAAGTTGACGAAAGCCAAAGTATTGTATTCAACAATATCGATCTACCCCCGAATCTAGGCCACAACTACCTCGTTTGCTTTCGAATTAACGTAATTTAGCGGTAATAGTAGCCAAGGAGCCTTTAACGAGTTACTAGAGCCGTATATACGGGCTAGTAATGACTTAAGTGATACACACTCGATTCTGTACTGCGGAGCCATTTACAGAGCTGTCGTATTTTCTGGAATCTGTTTTGGTCGTCGAGTTAAGCAACTGCGTTGGATGCAGCC
>BHDV01048784.1:173798-185307 GCA_005406045.1 Adoxophyes honmai | reverse complement strand
TACACGATATAATCCGTTTAAAGTGTTTTATTTAAATGTGTGACAATCGTAGAAACATCAGAAAACATAATAATCAGAGTAATTGTAATTTATTACAGATTCAAGATGACAGCGCAGATATGCATGGGATTTCTCAACAAGTTGTCAGCAAATATTGCAAAAATGTTGCGGAAGCAATAGCTAAAAAAGCTCATTTGTTTTTTAATATGCCAGGTTCACTCGAAGAACAGCATGAAACTATGAGGGGATTTAGAAATATATGCAATTTTCCAACAGGAGTGGGTGGAGATATGAGTGAAGCATATGTAAATCGGAAGGGTTATTACTCCATTAACACTCAAGTCGTCTGCGATTCCAATTTAAAAATTAGAGATATTGTCGCAAGATGGAGAGGAAGTGTCCATGATGCCTGGATTTTTAACGAAAGTTCCTTGAAGGAACGGTTTGAAAATGCTGAATTTCGTGGCAGATTACTAAGAGATAGTGGATGTGGAGATAGCAGCACGTATCAGGTTAGCAACTAATTATTTAAATCATGATTTCTCGCGCGTCCTTTTTTTCCGACGAGAAGACTTTTAAGTCTAGTCAACACGGTCATCGGCATTTACGGCGCGTAGATAATACGCGGTACGAACCTAGAAACGTGCTGTTTAATACGGAGTCGGGGAGAGTGACCGTTAACATGTGGGCATTGATGAGTGCTGACGGTCCTGGTGAGCCGGTATTTTTACCAGAGAGGGCCAACGGAGAGAGCTATCTCCGGGTCTTACGGGATGCAATGCTGCCGTCGGTGAGTGAGAATACTTTATCCGGCGGCAGAAATGCCCGAAATCCAGTTAGTGCACGACAACTGTCCCCATACATAGATGCGGTTTAGTCACTGACTGGATTAACCGGGAGCCCGGATTAACAGCTGTACCGTGGCCCTCCCGCTCACCGGATCTCAATCCCATCGAGCATCTATGGGCCATAATTGTCCAACGATGGGAGATGAGAGCCGAAAGGACAAAGGAAGCACTTGTCCAACACGTCATTGAGGTTTGGGAGTAGCTTAGAGGCACTAATATCTGTGAACGGTTAGTGGCATCGATGAGTGACCGATGCAAGAAAGTTTCTGACAAAGTAATACTATAATAAAGAATACAAAGTAACTTATGTTTCCACCCATGACGTGAGTGTAGTCGTATGTTTAGGCACAGTTTAGTAACAAACTTGTCATTAAAACGTGTAAATGAATTCTGTCCAATCATGTCTCTTTGTCGGTCAGTAACATTAGCTGAATTAATATAATGATAAATAACAAAATGCTCTTTACGCGGCATGAGGCACTTGACTATCGGAAACGAAAATGTTTTAATTAATTCGTCAGTCTTTGCTTGACCAAGAATAGCAATGGCGGCAATTATCCGCTGGCTACCAAGGTATTTTTTTTAGTCAGTGATTTACTGCCTAAGTGAATGGTTACGTAGACATCAATGTAAATAAAAAGTAAAATAAAAATTTTAAAAAATTGTGTTAATATTTGAGTTAAATTGATAAATTCATAAAGCTTCAGGAGGCGTGAGGGAGCGCATGAGGGCGCAGGTGAGAGCGCGGGAGCGGCGAGGAGCCGGCAGTAACATGCTGGGGGTGTGGGGTGCCCCTGGGCCTCGGCATGAGTGAGGTAAGAAACTTCAAACTAAAGTCTTAAGGCAAAATTCAAACATTTATTCTGCAAATAGGCCTTTGGGGCGATTTTACTTGTCTGACTCTACTCAATACTGTCTATTCTATTTTTTCTGTAAAATTTATAATATATCTATCAAAAACACATTGTCGGGCTAACTATATAGATATCAAATTGCGTCATAAAGATAGGATCCACACTTGGAACTCTTCTTGAAACCTCTTTGACTAGACTCTATAACGAAACCAACATGTCTTGGGATCTACAAGAGGTAGTGAACTTCTACAGGTCAGATGAAGTCATCAGGACTGAGTTGACTCATGCTGAGTTCACCACCTTGTTCAACCCCAATGTTGAATTTTTGAAGGTTCTTGCATTGGCCTTCCAATACCAGGGCTTTGATCCAAAAGTTGTAATGAGGCAAATGGTTCTCAATAGGAACTCCTATCTGGCTGAGAACCAAGCTGTCCAGGTCTGGGATCTAAAGAACACTTCTGGCAACTTTGAAGTGACGCAGGAAACTTTGATGCAAATAAGTTCTCAACCACTGGTCCAATGGTGAAGGACTTGGAGTTTCTCATAATGATTTTCCTGATGAGAAGCAATCATTTTAGCAAGATCATACTCAAGTCCAATTCTGGACTGGAAGCCATTCTAACAATGCTTAGAATGAAATATGACATCAATGATGATGCAAGAGAGTCAAACACGGCTATGGATCGACCACAGTGACCCTGCCAAGAATTGCAGCTTTATTGCCAGCAGTGGCAGCAAAATTGTTTCATCTTACGAGTTGCCAAGGAAACCATTCCTTACCACAGCATCCCGGGGGTACTTGCTTACCTCAACCGCCAAGAGGGAAGCATGGCTCCAGATGAGGGTTATAGATAGGCTTACTGCCTAAGTGAATGGTTACACGTAGACACCAATATAAAGTACAGGTGAGAGCGCGGGAGCGGCGAGGACCCGGCAGTAACATGCTGGGGGTGTGGGGTACCCCTGGGCCTCTCCCTGAGGTAAGAAACTTCAGTACTAAAGTCTTAAGGTAAGGTAGTAAAAATGTTTAAATTAATTCGTAAGTCTTTGTTTGACCCTACCAAAGGAACGAATTGCAATGGCGTCTTTAATCCGCTGGCTACTAAGGTTCGGTAGAGGCTCCACACCACAGTTACCATCTTTAGCTGCTTTCAGAGCAGAATTGGGTGATAGGAGACAACGAGAATTTAGGAGGATCTGCAAATGCGAGTAGATCGACTTGTACTATCTCATCTTGAGAAAATTGAAGGAAAGATGCGAAGTGTGCAAGCTGATTTACCTCCCGTGGCCGAAACTTCGTCAAAAAAAAGTTAATTACTATCACCGGATCGTGTAGTCCCTTCAAGAGGAGCGGATGGGGATAAATAGAACTGTAGAGGAAGCGGAAAAAAGCCTAAGAACAACTTTTACAAATAGGACTGACCGACCGGACGCCCTAAGATGTTTGGCTACCGCACCCCAGCAAAAAATGCAGCAAACAAGTACCCGCAGCCTCGAAACGAATACCCAGAGCGGATCGCAAATGTACGACGCAGCATTGGGGACTGGGAGATCGGGAAATTGGACTAAGGCCCCGGCGAGACTAAATATGTGGACCCAAATGCACCGGAACCTTCAAAAGTGGGGTCGCAGACGACCAAACCGATCCCGAATAAAAGGACGTCCTTAGACCATCCGAAGGCGTCGCCCAGAATAAAAGCCCCGCCAACCAGGCTGGAGGAAGCACGAGCTCAAAATAACAAGGCCAAAACCGCCCCAACCATCTCAAGGAAAGGAACTTAAAGACCGACATAAAACAGGATGTGACACAAGCCATCGAAAGGCTGTACCAGTTGGTGAAGGAGGCAGATGCGGACTTAGCCAGGGCAAAGGGAGGGCAAGGGAGCACGGTCGGAAAACAGGAGGAGGTACAGGGAGAAACGGCTAAGGCAGAAGTTAAAGATGAGCTAGGGAGCAAGAAGATCATGGAAAAGATAGAAAGTGGTAACAAATTATAAGTGCAAATAAAAGACGAATATATTAAGGTGTAAAAATGCTACCAAATAAACGGTTACGGAACCCATCGTGTGCTAATCCGACTCGGCCTCACTTGATTGGTTTTATACAAAATACTTTACCCATCACTAAGATGGTTTTTTAAACAAAATCCAGCACTTATACAAGAAATCATGAAAAACTAGCTGTGGCCGTGACTTCGTCCCATCAGACCACTGGAGCCATTGCCTGGTGTCGGTACTGAATAAATTAAACATTTCGTATATTTTTTCATATAAAAATATTTATAAGATATAATGGTAATTTATGTAGATTTAGATTGTCGTTTTACAAAAGGTGATTTTATCAAAATTTTAAATAGTGATCTTTTTTGGCCTTGGGACCATACTCATTTTGTGTTGAAAAAGTTTTGTGTGAACTGTTGTGGTATTAGTGTTGAGAAAATAGGACAACCCAAACATTATATTATAGATGTTAGTTTTAGACACAATTTGTTAGTGCTAAAAAATTCTGACTACTTTTGGTGCAAACAATGCGACACAAGTGTTTATGAACATTATTCGCCTCAAGATTGTGGCTACTGCTTGAGGTGCGCTCTTTGTAACCTTCGTGCCTATAAACATTTTATTCCGGAGGAGAGAGAGTTCTACAAGCCCGCATAAAATCAGTCACAAAGCAGCACGTATCAGGTTCGCAACTAATTACTTAAATCATGATTTCTCGCGCGTCATTTTTACCGACGAGAAGACTTTTAAGTCTAGCCAACATGGTCGTCGACATTTATGGCGCATAGATAACTGTCGAATTTATCAGAGTCGGGGAGAGTGACCGTGAACATGTGGGCATGGGTGAGTGCTGACGGTTCTGGTGAGCTAGTAATTTTACCTGAGAGAACCATCTCCGGGTCTTACGGAATGCAATACTGTCGTCGGTGAGAATTCTTTATCCGGCGGCAGAAATGCCCGAAATCTAGTTAGTGCACGACAACTGTCCTATACACACATGTGGTATAGTCACTGACTGGATTAACCGGGAGCCCGGGTTAACAGCTGTACCGTGGCCCACCCGCTCACCGGATCTCAATCCCATCGAACATCTATGGGCCATATTGGTCTAACGATGGGACATGCGAGCCGAAAGGACAAAAGAAGCACTTGTCCAACACGTCAATGAGGTTTGGGGGTCGCTAAGAGGCACTAATATCTGTGAACAGTTAGTGGCATCGATGAGTGACCGATGCAATTGCTGTAATAAATGCCCGGGGGCAATGACTTAATATTAATCCGGCTGCTCCTCCTGACGACATGGATGATCGCGCGGATATTAGCGTAAGTACCCAGGCTAATGAGCAACTGAGGAGAACTTTGGAAGGCGCGATTTAACAATATCAGTCTACCCCCGAATATAGGCCACGACTACCTTGTTTGCTTTGAAATAAACGTAATTTAGCGGTAATGAGAGCCTTAAACGAGTTACTAGAGCCGTATACACGGGCTAGGTTACTAACGACTTAAGCGATACACACTCGATTCTGTACTGCGGAGCTATTTACAGAGCTGTCGTATTTTCTGGAATCTGCTTTGGTCGTTGCGTTAAGAAACTGCGTTAGATGCAGCCCTGAGAAAAAAGCTTTGCCCTCCGTCGACAGAATAACATAAATAAATAACCACATAAAAGTTTTACCAACTGATGAAAATGTCGAATCCAATGTAGAAGTTTTATTCTTGCAGAATAGAAATCCTATCCCTAGCTTCTCGTGGGAACGCCATGACACCAAATTTTAATGTTCAGGATGGCGGCGACGAGGTTTGTAACACCTTACTTCCCTGACACCACGGGGGCGAGAAATGGGCTAAGGAGAGCCGCTTCGCTAATCTGAACGTTAGAACTAGTCATCTGCCATCTGACAGGAATGGTTTCACGATGGAAATGTCTTGAAAGCAATGGACGTGTCCACCGTTTTTATAAACAATGCGTTGGTAAAGCGAGCCAGATAACAAGTCATACAGAGAGCTGTGGTATTTTCTGGAATCTGTTTTGGTCGTTGAGTTAAGCAACTGCGTTGGATGCAGCCCCGAGAAAGAAGCTTTGCCCTCCGTCGACAGAATAACATACATAAACAATTTTTGAATTTATGTGCTCTGCCTACCCCTCTTGGGAATACAGACGTGAGAATATGTATGTGTATGTAAACAACCATATAAAAGTTTTACCAACGGATGAAGATGTCGAATCCAATGAAGAAGGTAAAGGTTGCGATTGGGGATAACCCGGAAATGCTGGCTCACAGTGCCCGCAATGGATGAAAAACCTGGACCAACGATTTATTTAAAAAAGACTCGAGAGCGAGAAACTAATAGAAAATTGCTTCATGAGATGGGATTTAAATCTAAGAAAACTCAGTTCAATCGGAAAGTTTTAATAGAGTGTAACGAAATATCTGCCTGAAGTAATTGCAAGAGTTAGACAAAAATCCCAAGTCTCTCAATACACGGCCTGTCTTTTATTTTGACGAGACTCATAACTTTTATTCGCATACATCAGGCAAACGTTGGAAAAGAGACGCGTAGAGGAAATTTTAGAGAGCCTGTATCCAAAGGGCAAAGATATATCATTGTTCATGCTGGCGGGGAAAATGGTTTTCGGGAAAAGGCAGTTTTAGTGTTTAAATCAAATCAAACACAAAAAGTGGCGACTACCATGATGACATGAATAATGTTAACTTCAGAGACTGAGTCACGCAAAAAAATATTCCCAATTTAAAAGAGCCATCAATCAGTAATGGGCAATGCCCCACATCTTCATATTTGTGTAAATAAAACTCTAAATACGAACAGCTTGAAAAAGGATATGCAGCAAATTCAATTTGAAAAAGCAGATCGCGAAATATGCATTAAGTTCCCCATTTATCAATCCAAATGCAAAGAATCACGTTAAGCTTATAAAAATTATGTTCAAGAAACTGAAATGGAAACAGATACGATCTACTATTCTGTAGATTTACAAAAAGTTGTTACGCCGAATTGATCAATTTGGAATTCAAATTCAAATTGAAATTAAACAAAATAAAAAAAAATGCTTTTGCTGCAGAGTGGAACAACAGTATCTGGCAGAAAACAGGAGGATATCATTTCCACACTGAATGCCTTTCAGTGGTTCTTAACCCCGATCTCCGGGCGGATGTTTACTGAAGTAATGTTTCCTAAGATATTATTCCCGTGGACATATTTTAAGAACTTGGTTCAAAGAATTAATAGTTCTTGAATGTCACTAATAACCAAGATTAGGATCCCCGAGCGCTTTTTTAATGGAGACAAAAATGCTTTTTTTTTATATATGTCTTAAAAGAGCTATCTTCTGATGTTACTGGCTGCCGTCGATGAGAATTCTGTATCCGGCGGCAGAAAGCCCAAAATCCAGTTAGTGCACGACAACTGTCCCATACACCCATACGGTATAGTCACTGACTGGATTAACTAGGAGCCCGGGTTAACAGCTATACCGTGACCCTCCCGCTCACCGGATCTCAATCCCATCGAACATCTATGGGCCATAATGGTCCAACGATGGGACATGCGAGCAGAAAGGACAAAAGAAGCGATTAAAAGTAATAAATTGTAAGTAATTATCAAAACACATGCAGTACTAATCAAAACAAACTAAACTGTACTGTATGTAAGCAGCAGCACGCAGGGATAAGTGAACAAACGTTCAATGGCATATATTGAGAACAGATACATAAAGCGGCAGACATTTAAAACATAGCATCATTGGAGATGAAATGGAGTAGTGTGTCTGTAGGTGGAACTCTACCTTCAAAATTATAGAACGATTTGTGCTTCTTAAAGACGCCATCAGACGATGGCGCTAAGATGGGAGACGCTAAGTTTGGAGGAGTGGCAACTCTGGCGTGAGCTCTGTATAGTATTGAAGCCATTCGATCAACTTACTAAGACCATGAGTGCAGAGCGTACCAGCGTACCAGAGGTCTGATCTCAACATCAAATCAAATGGCGGATGTAAGATCCGATGATCCTGTAGAGGATTTCCACATTGAGACTAGAAACTTGATAGAATCTCTGCTCGCAGAGACTGAGCGACGTTTCGGCAACCTGGAAGCCAGTAACACGATTGGAATTGCTACAATGCTTGATCCGCGCTTCAAACTCCATGTTTTCAAGCAGCAAGGCTGCTTGACGAATGGAGCCGGAGGTACAGTGAAGGCGAAACGGCCTCAAGAACTAAAATCTTTTTCCCGGACGCAGTAGAAGCCTATAAGGTAATCAGAAAATTAGAGCTGGACTAACTCACTGTTCAGGTACTGACGGGGCATAGAAATCCAGTTAGTGCACGACAACTGTCCCATACACACATGCGGTATAGTCACTGACTGGATTAACCGGGAGCCCGGGTTAAAAGCTATACCGTGGCCCTCCCGCTCACCGGATCTCAATCCCATCGAACATCTATGGGTCATAATGGTCCAACGATCGGACATGCCAGCCAAAAGGACACAAGAAGCACTTGTCCAACATGTCAATGAGGTTTGGGAGTCGCTAAGAGGCACTAATATCTGTGAACAGTTAGTGGCATCGATGAGTGACCGATGCAATGCTGTAATAAATGCCCGGGGGCAATGACTAAATATTAATCTTAATTTACATTGTCCTCAAGGGCATTTATAATATTTTTATAGAATACCAAGTAACTTTTGTTTCCACCCGTGACGTGAATGTAGTCGTATCTTTAGCTTTATCGGTCCGTAACTTTAGCTGTATTAAAATAATGACAAATGCTCTTTAGGCGGCATGAGGCACTTGACTATCGGACACGAAAATGTATCGATCTACCCCCGAATCTAGGCCACAACTACCTCGTTTGCTTTCGAATAAACGTAATTTAGCGGTAATAGGAGCCAAGGAGCCTTTAACGAGGTACTAGAGCCGTATATACGGGCTAGTAATGACTTAAGTGATACACACTCGATTTTGTACTGCGGAGCCATTTACAGAGCTGTCGTATTTTCTGGAATCTGTTTTGGTCGTCGAGTTAAGCAACTGCGTTGGATGCAGCCCCGAGAAAGAAACTTTGCCCTCCGTCGACAGAATAAGATACATAAACAATCACATAAAAGCTTTACCAATGGATGAAGATGTCGAATCCAATGAAGAAGGTAAAGGAGGAAAAGAAACGCAAAATCAACTGCAGATGTCTTCACTTAAGGAGAATTTTAAACAAAGTTACAACCTACAGGCAACAGAGGACGCAACAAAGTGGAACGATTGCCTCGTCCACAAATGTCGGTTCGACGACAACGTGAGAAATAACAACAACCTTCCTCTAAAGTCTAACTACTGACGATGAAAGGACATTTTTTTTTAGTAGTAGTAGTGAACTGTATTAATACACAAATTAGTAGAATAAACCAGCTATAAACTTTAACAGTGGACAAGATAAAGAGATCTAATAGGCTGCAGAAAAAAAATCCTGAATTCGATTCTACAGATTTAGAAAATGTCTTAAGAAAACGATCTGCACGCTATACAAGCCGCCTCAATTCAACTAAACCATCAGTAGAACGAGACACAGCAACAGGCAGCACGATGAGTTCCCAATTCAACTTTGAAGACTCTGTCACAGTCTCAACGTTTAAAGGCGATGAGTTTCATGGCATGAGGAGCTCTGATGTCTTTTTGACAGTCGTAATAATCGTTGAAGGTATACTCTGTCAAGGTAAACGAATGAGGGAGCAGCTTAAGACACTACAACCAGGCCAAACTTTAACAATTGGTAATGCAATGATTGGTCCTGAACAGCCTCTGGTGATAAAAAAGGGCGGGCCAACTGTAGACATTAAAGATGATGAATACACGTTGAACCGATTAACTAACTGGGATGTGCGCTGCCTATAGTGCAACCCAGGGCTCATCCTTTAATCCTAAGTGTGCAATGTCAATCACTTTAGGATTGGATGTATCAAAAGATAGGATTCTTTTATTATTCGGCAGCACCTAGAGCTGAGCATTTTGCCGAGATATTCACTTGGACCCACTCCTATGTGCTCTGAAACAACTTGAAAATGGGAAAGTCACAAAAGAAAACATTGCCAGAATAGCAGCTGTGAAAGATACTAAAGGTATTACTTTGTCTGCACTTAGCCTCGTCCACAAATGTTGGTTCAACGACAACGTGAGAAATAACAACAACCTCCCTCTAACTACTGACGATGAAAGGACATTTTCAAAAATCTGCCTAGTTGGGTTTTATTATTTGCTCATAAAGCGAATCAATTTGGGGATGGGATTCTTACTTGAAAACGATTATTTTCATACCCGTTTGCCATGGCATTTGACAGACAGATTAATGCTTAACACACACAACAGAGAATGGTCTGACCAAATCCAAAGATCCATAGATGATGGTGACTATATACCTGCTTCTCCAGGTCTCTTAATGGGGATGCTCAACCCAACTTCTACGACAATAGGGTTAATCGCAATTTGTGGGGTGGACATTCACAATACAATAGTAAGATCGCTTCGATCTAGTGACGATTCAATGACCGTTTTTGTAGCAGACTCGGTTGACTCCCTTTGTGGATTAATAAGCATGACATATAGTGTTTATACACTTTTTGGGATAAATCCCAGCCGTGAGAAGAGCATTTTGTTCCCAGAGGGGTTCGGAGAATACACTAGCTGGTACATTGACAAAGACTTTGTGGGTCAGTATGGTGTAGAGACAAGCTCATTGAAGCCTATGGGAAAAAGCCCTCAAGACGATTTTAACAGCATTTCCTCAGGATTTCCACATTAAGACTAGAAACTTGATAGAATCTCTACTCGGAGAGACTGAGCGACGTTTCGGCAACCTGGAAGCCAGTAAGACGATTGAAAATATTGGAATTGCTAGCGACTTTAATCATAATTCTATTTGTAGGAGGCATTATTCCAACTAGGTGGAACTTTACCTTCAAAATGTTAGAACGATTTGTGGTTCTTAAAGACGTCATCAGAGCAAGCATGGCGACATCGGATGAAAGGTGGGAGACTGTAAGTTTGGAGGAATGGCAAATCTGCCGTGAGCTCTGTATAGTCTTGAATCCATTCGATAACTTACTGAGACCATGAGTGCAGAGCGATACGTCACAGGGAGCCAAATCCTGGTATTAACCAGAGGTCTGATCTCAGCATTAAATCAAACGGCGAATGTAAGATCCGATGATTCTGCAGAGGATTTCCTCATTGACACTAGAAACTTGATAGAATCTCTGCTCGGAGAGACTGAGCGACGTTTCGGCAACCTGGAAGCCAAGATAATTGCAAATGCTACAATGCTAGGATCCGCGCTTCACACTCCATGTTTTCAAGCAGCAAGTCTATGCGGCTGATGTGAAGAAAATTGTTACAGAACTGCGACAATTTGCAAACCGATTTGATTGCTCCACAGAAACGCGAACATGCCGGACGCGCTACAGCGTGCAATGCTGCCGTCGGTGAGAATACTTTATCCGGCGGCAGAAATGCCCGAAATCCAGTTAGTGCACGACAACTGTCCCATACATAGATGCGGTTTAGTCATTGACTGGATTAACCGGGAGCCCGGATTAACAGCTGTACCGTGGCCCTCCCGCTCACCGGATCTCAATCCCATCGAGCATCTATGGGCCATAATTGTCCAACGATGGGACATGAGAGCCGAAAGGACAAAGGAAGCACTTGTCCAATACGTCATTGAGGTTTGGGAGTCGCTTAGAGGCACTAATATCTGTGAACGGTTAGTGGCATCGATGAGTGACCGATGCAATGCCGT
>BHDV01048784.1:149414-168245 GCA_005406045.1 Adoxophyes honmai | reverse complement strand
GAGCTAATGTACTAGTAGAGCGGGTGATGTCCGAGGATCCGTCGTGTCTTTTTTTCCATCTACATCTTAATTTAGTCAGGTTATATAACCGCCGCCAACTTTCGGCCGCTAACTTCACACCGGTTACTTTTATACTATAGTAACCGATAAAATACCCGGTTATGAAAGCTGATTGGATATTGCATTCCCTACCAGTCACTAGTCATGGTTAACTAATGTTAAATGCGTGTGGTTAAAAAAAAATATAACTACTGATTTATTTCAGGTTGAACTAACTGACCGTGACACGACTGCGACCGCAACCCCGGTATTGGTAAACAGAAATTCAGAGTGTAATAAAAGTAGGCGAGAAAGGGATTTTTGCTTTTATTGTGAAAGTTTAGTTTTAAATTTTGCAAGGCATGTTGTTAGAAACCATCCTGCGGAGACCGAAGTTCAGTGAGCTTTGTCGGCTCCTAAGAATAGTAAGCTTCGTAAAACTATATTAGCTAATTTGTGTAAAAAGGGTAATTATATTACTAACAGTCAAAATGAATCATTCAAACCTATGAAAAAACAAAAATAACTCTGCAATAACTCAAAATACTCTGCAAATTAAATCCAACAGCGCGATAGTTCTGCCATCAGTAGTACCAACCGTACAACGTCTTTAAAAACAAATCGTTTCTCTAATCTAACATATATGTATATTGTTTTTATTTCAGGTATGTGGTTGGAAAGAAACCAAAAAATTGTGTTCAATATTTTTTGATGAGATGAAATTGGAAAGTGGGCTCCATTACACAAGAAAAGAAGACAAAATTCACGGTTTTGTCGAGCTAAACGAAAAAAGTCATCGATTTGTCGATCATGCACTAGCATTTATTATTTAAGGCGCAGTGCACAAATGGCAGCAGCCAATAGCTTATTATTTTTCCGTAGGAGCTGCGTAGGATCCACAAACAAAGAAAATATTAAAGGAAATTGTAGCAGCTGTATGCGATGCGGGACTTATACCTATCGCTCTGATCAGTGATCAGGGCGCCTCATTTCAAAGCGCCTTTAAGAGCTTACTAGAGGAGACTAGAAGGTTACAAATCTTAAATGACAAGGAAACTGGTAAGTCCTTGTTTTGTTATATTCACTTGTTTGGGTATTTAGCAGGTGTGCTTTTTGCGATAAAGCAGGTGGAAAAATAACAAATCGAACGTGGCGCGGTCCGTGCTAATCATATTATTACTATCGGGCTATCGGCCGATCAATTGTCAATATCTACTAGTGGACGACATACGCAAGGTGGCTAGTAGTTGGAAGAGGAAAACGGCTTTGTCATAAACATGTAATTTACTATGCCTATACGTTCGTTCACAGCCACAGCAGAGATTAATTTGGTTTTAATTTTCCAGATGGTACCATACATTTAAATGGGCAGTCCCTAAATGTAATTTTTGATCCACGACATTAAATAAAAGGTGTGAGGAATAATTTTCTCACAAAAAATATGATGATTGACGGGAAAATATCGAAGTGGCAAGACTTGATCGACGTGTACCGTACCGACTGTCGTCACACGCAGGCACGCCTGCTCCACAAGTTCAATGACGAGCATTCTTCCGGACCTTTCGCCCCCTGACTTCTACCATCCGCCGAGCATGT
Organism: Adoxophyes honmai; assembly: GCA_005406045.1. Lineage (NCBI taxonomy): Eukaryota > Metazoa > Arthropoda > Insecta > Lepidoptera > Tortricidae > Adoxophyes > Adoxophyes honmai. Next base: position 166,610 of record BHDV01048784.1, on the reverse strand, counting down.
TCGTTCTTCCGGACCTTTCGCCCCCTGACTTCCCCAAGCCGATGGAAGCAACTAGCCTGACTTATGTGGACACGGAATATCAGCTTGACAAGTTGATGGAACATCAAACTTATGTGGACACGGAGCATCAGCGTGACAAGTTGGTGGAACATCAACTTATGTGGACACGGAGCATCAGCTTGACAAGTTGGTGGAATACCTAACTTATGTGGACACGGAGCATCAGCTTGACAAGTTGGTGGAACATCTGACTTATGTGGACACGGAGCATCAGCTTGACAAGTTGGTGGAACATGTAACTTATGTGGACACGGAGCATCAGCTTCACAAGTTGGTGGAACATCTGACGAACGCAAACTAAATTGCTGTTGATCTTTAACAGCACTCCTATAGGAGCTACCAGGGTATTTCACGTATATTTATAGGTATAGTCAAAGAAATTGATTCCTTTTCATAGTAAGTTTTATATTGCTTTGATTGGTAGATAGTATGGCAAGTCATAACATTTCTTGTAGAAAGGCCCAAAGTGGCACAGTTATCAAATTGTTTTGTACATCACGCCTGTTCTCTCAATAGGGTAGAAGACTTAAGAAAAATTATCTAGTCCGGCGTGGGCAGTCTTTCTACGTCACGCTTAATGCCGTTGTCCAGTTTGCTATTGGTGTATGTTTTGTATTTTGGTTGAGGAGTGGCATGCAACTTAATATTTATAGGATGACGACCTTCTCGATACTCCTCTCGCCGAAAGCCTTGCTGTGGATTCGGGGAGCGAGATGGATGACGAAGAAGAGTTGACGGAAGACCAACGGCGAGGGATTCTCGAAGAGGGCAGTGAGGAAGCCGAGGAGATGGATATCGGGATAGACGACGAATATGTCTGGGCGGACGACTACAGTTCATTTACCGGCGTACGGGAGGATTTTTAAGAGGTTGTTGCTCCTAGAATTGAGGTAACGAGTCCAATTGGCGTGCTCACTCAATTATGGGACCACATCTTGATGGAGTCAATTGCCAAGGAAACCAACCGATACGCTTGGAACTTCATCGCCTCAGCCTACGAATTTCAAGCTGACATACTGAATTCCTCTCGAATTAGCGAATGGGTGGAGACATCAGAATCAGAACTCTACAGATTAGTAGCAGTAATGATTCTGATGGCTCTATGTTTACATGGGCGGGTTGACGAATATTGGATTCTACAATATTGATAAGAAACATAAATAGCAAAAACTTATTCAGCTGGGTATCTCGAAATCCGAGATTCTTACTTTAATTAACCTTACTTTATTAGGCTATTATTGTTACAACTTAACATCAACATACAACATTAATTAAAACATGTGTATGGTTTATTAAAATAATTGACCCTACAATAACACTTAATAGAAACGAATACCGTTCGTTTCTAAATTTAGCCAAAAGTTTAGTGTTAACGGAAGGGTGCGACGAAATTCATTTGTCGTCTTTTAATCTTGACGAGAGTAAATTCACAAGTGCTGTATTGAATTCAGCTTTTTAGTTGTGAGTTGTGAATTCCTAATCAGATTAATGTAAATGTAAATTGCAGCATATTACCCATTTAGTAAAAGCAAACCAGTGTTGCTTCTTCTTGTGTTTTGTGTCAATCGTGCAGTGTTCTGAAAGCGAAGCTTACGAGGCAGGTTTCAACTGCAAGTGAGATCATGGTCTATTCCTAGACATGATTGACTACAGGGACAAGGCCAGTTCACCTAGATGAACTGTCTTAACAAGCATCTCAAGCATGGAGATAAAGAGGAAAAAAAAAAAACATTGGACGTCCTAATTTAGAATGTAGTCTATTCTGATAAAATTTAAATGTAAGAGACAATGCAATAGGAAAATTGCATATCTGAAGGTTGAAATTGTTATCAATGAAACCAATTAGTGATAGTTTGATTGATAATTGTTCTGTAAATAAACGAATTTTATCATTTGATATACCCGCAGATCAGGCATATATTAATTTATCAAAATGTAGTTTAAGAAACAGAAATTTATTCACGAAATACCACTCCTACGCCTTCTCATACTTCTCTACCACCACCACCACCCGAGCTACTGATGTCAACAGATTCGGTTGAAAGAGCGGAAATGCAGACAACATCCTCTCATGTGTGGCGAGGATCCGTCGGTTCCGAAAATGTAAGATGCGTAAGCATCACTATAGCAAAAAGCCAATTGTTTAAAATTAAATTAGCGATAGCTGTAGGTATTTGCCATGCAAATGTATCCATGTTATAAAATGTGTGCCAGCCAGTCTGCCAGAAAGTATGTCTGGTCGACACGGGAATCGGAGTCTTCCAACAGTTATCATTACCGCTCTCAAAACGTGCGGATGTGACCGGTCCCTAATTGGTGTAAATAGGTATCAAAATTTATTTAGGCACAGTAATGGTCATGATTATGTATTAATAAAGTGTGTTTTTATCATTTTAGTACTTATTAAAATTGTTTATGTCTGATTCTTTATTTTATTTCCTTATGCCAGTCCTCTTTTTAACACCAATTTATATATTTTTTTTTTCAGATAACAGAGATCTATTGAATGAAGAAAAAATGAATCCATTCCGTTTATAGGCACGGGGATATTAGAAAGGCATGGGGACAAAGCAAACCGAGCTGTACAAGAACAGCTAACGGGCGCGGTCGGTGGATGCAACTGTGGGAGCGTCTTGCGCTCAACAGTGACGTCAACGGAGCTATTAAATAAATCCATTCTGTTAAAGGCACGGGGACATAAGCAAACCGAGCCCTACAAGAACAGCTCACGGGCGCGCTCGGGGGATGCAGCTATGGGAGCGTCTCGCGAGTGCACTGAACAGTGACGTCAACGGAGCTTTTAAATAAATCCATTCTGTCAAAGGCACGGGGACATAAGCAAACCGAGCTCTACAAGAACAGCTCACGGGCGCGCTCGGGGGATGCAGCTATGGGAGCGTCTCGCGAAAGTGCTCAACAGTGACGTCAACGGACCTATTAAATAAATCCATTCTGTTAAAGGCACGGGGATATTAGAAAGGCACGGGGACATAAGCAAACCGAGCCCTACAAGAACAGCTCACGGGCGCGCTCGGGGGATGCAGCTATGGGAGCGTCTCGCGAGTGCACTAAACAGTGACGTCAACGGAAGTATTAAATGGACTGAAAAGTGGAAAAAAGTAAGTAGTTTTACAATTCCATTGCAAACAGTGATTTTGGAGTTTGATCGAGGAGATAAGAAACGCAAATGCTGTTCGTTAGTTCAGAAATGTCGTCAAAGGCAACGAAGTAAATACTACTTAGGTCAAGTTATGTTTTTCGCATGAAACTTCTCCATTTCTTATTAGCCGCGCACTGACTGAGCCGATAGCCGCGCTCACTCAAGACGCTTGTTTTTCCGCGCTCAGTCATCGCGCATTAGCGTCATGGATAAAGAAGAGTGCCTCAAATTAATACAGCTATATATGGTGGATTATGAGATGCCAAATATCCCGACTATACTAATAAAGGACTAAGAGACGATGCGTGGAGAAATATAACTAATATAAGCCAGGAAATGAACATTCAAATAAGTGTTTTAAAGAAAAATATGGACTCATTGTCCGAACTTGTAGGGGCCTAACTACAATCGCTAGGTCAGCTCATATTCAAGTGCAAATGTACTAAGATATGAGCTGACACGGCTTTTATATAAACAGGTCGGGCAGTCCGTTCCCGCCTTCCTTAGAATAACGTTGTGTACTAATATTGTGATGTCCTGTGAATAAACTTATTCTCTACAAATAACTTCTAATTTAGTAGTGCACTGTATATTATTGATTTTTATTTTATTAAAAAAAGCTCAAACTGACAGAACCAAGGAAAAGCCGAAGACTGCAAACTTGAACCGGAGTACGAGGCATTAGTACAACATATAATTAAAAAAGTTGTGACCATTTCTAGCTCTAGCAGTGAATACGAAGACTCAATCTCAGAGATTATTAATATTCCTATTGATAACAAGATTGATAATTTTTCAAGTCTAAATAAAAGTTTCGTTGAATACACAATGGCAAGTTTTGATTTTGATGAAAGCGTTCAGGAATCAACTTTCAAAGGTGAAGTATTCTATGAAGCACATAAGAATGACATCTTCGTAAGTGAATTAAAAAATCTAGAAAATATTCTTTGGCAAGGAAAGAAACTACGTGAAATTATCTCTAAATAGTGAACCCCAACAAACTCAACTCGTCCGAAATCTATGTAAGACTGAAAAGTTGTTGCCCAATATAACGGAGCTATCAATATTTGTTATGGATAATGCACCATACCATTATTGGGAGAGGCAGCGCATTTTTTTTAAACGCCGAGGCGAGGTGGCGGGAATTTCAGAAGGAAAAGCAGCGCGAAGAAGATGCCCTTCAAAGAGACAGGCTGAAGGTTGAACAGAGATGGCAAGATATTGCCGCCGAACTATCGCTTATTTTAACAGAATCCTAACTAGACTAAATAAAAGCTGGTAATTAAACAAGTGATTCCTTATACTGATTCTCTACAGAATTCTTCGCAACAGCTGCGGACACTAACTTTGACGTCGGTGAACAACAGCCCGTCCCATCCTGGTAGATGTGCCTGTGCAACCGGGTATGTATGTATTTTACGAGAAACTACCAACTAGAAAGCAAGTAAAAATGCAAGTACTTTTATAATCAACGTTGTTTGCATTGCAGCGTCCGGGGCGCCCACTGCTGCGGAATACAGTAATTACGATACCCGTAACTCATACTCGCCACTCTTGTCGATGCCAGTGTCGCCATCATAGCTGCCACATTCACCCCCACCGGTGCAATTATCACCAGCACCGATGGCATCACCACCGCCAGAGCCTCAAGCTACGGCATATTCAACACCGCCGCGAGTTGCAGAATGGAGCAACCCGGCTCGCCACGGGCATTCGCCGAGACAGTGCGCGAGGGGCTCGGCCGACGGCTTCGTCGCCACGACGTCGCGCAAGGCCTCGTGCGCGCACGCATGTCGACGAGGCAGCACAATTCTTTTTGAACGCCGAGGCGTCGTGGCGGGAGTTTCAGAAGGAAAAGTTCCGCGAAGAACTTGCCCTTCAGAGAGGCAGGATGAACAGAGATGGCAAGATATCGCCGCCGAAGCTATCGCTTGTCTCAACATTAGCAAACTTTTTAAGGCCGAGGCAGACCAGGCGGGGACGCGCATACTTAAATTTTGTGAATGGTGTTTGTGTTTTTAAAAAAAGAAAAAAAGACAATGCCCAACGACGCAGCAACGGTTCCGGCGCAACCCGATTTAGCGTCCATCAGTGTGTCAACAAGGATCGCACCTTTTTGGCGCGATATGCCTAAACTGAACTATGATTCTCGCAGTTCGAGGCCATAGTAGCACCGCAGAAACTGGGACAAGAATCCAAATTTGATTTAGTAATCGGTACTGACCTGTATGAAAACGAGCGAGAGAGGGTCAGGGCGTGAGAGGGGCAGCCCTCTCCACCCCGCGCGCTCGGCGCCGCCGTTTCGGCTACAGCGTGCGGCGCATGCGAGGCGGAATTATACCGGTTCAGACCGCGATACCGCTGCTAAGTTACAAAATCGCTCGTGCTGGTAAACCACACACGATTGCAGAAGATTTAATAAAACCATGTATGACAGAAATTGTCACCTGTGTACTTGGAGAAGAAGCAGCAAAGAAAGTGCCATGCCCTTGTCGCGAAAAAAAAAAGCCATACGAGCTCAAGACAGTTCTCGACCAAGCAGTACTAATTGTAAACTACGTTAAATCACGCCCACTCCAATCGAGGCTATTTAAAAAAGTATGTGAGGATATAGGAAGTCAGCATCAATCACTTCTTCTTCACACTGAAGTAAGATGGCTTTCAAGAGGAAGAGTTCTTTCAAGGCTGTTTGAATTGCGCGACGAGCTTAAGTTATTCTTTACCAAACATCCTGTTTCTGCACATTTTGATAAGCTTGTTGTACTGCTGCATGATATATTTGATAAGCTCAACGTAATCTCCAAGGCATTACAGGGACGAACTACAACAAAATTGACAGTAAATGATAAAATGTCTTCACTGAAAACCAAGCTTGCGTTCTGGATTGAATGTGTTTAAAAGCATAATTACGAATGTTTCACAATGTTAAATGAGTTTGTAAAAGAAACAAACTTATGTTTCTGGAATCCTTGACCAGTTAAGACGATCGCTTGAGTATCGATATAGTATGGAAGAAAACTTTTCCTCAGAGTGACGCCAATACATTTTTCATGGCGAAACTCGCCCCTCGATTTGACAAATGCCGCGTGTTGTTCAAACATTCCCCTCTAGTGTACGAGTTGGAGCATGTGACGACCGGCAAAAACTTAGGTTCTTGGCAAATTCACCACCTGAAAGGTGGATAACTTTCTAACTTTTATTATTAACGTGTTTAATACCATACTTCTACGGGGACGCTGGACGTGCAACCCGATGCTGTTTCACTTCTCGCTGCACCGCCAGGGCCCCTGTGTCCTCGAGTTTTATTGATAAGCATGTTCGGAACGTTGATTTCCTTCCCATGCTCTACGTAATACATACCTGAATACATCTCTATCTCAGAGGGGGCGAGTTGGATTCTCTTGTTTGCTTGAGTCCTACCCACGACAGTGCTGCCCTCATCTGAGTCTGAGCTTGGATCGTGGTTGGGGTAAATTTCGACTCGTCGTTTCGGCGAATGTTTATGTTTAGGCGCAGCGCAGACGACAGTGTTTTGTGCGATCGAGTCTGCGCAGCAATAAATCCTCTGAATGGCGCGCTGACAGTTTCACGAAACTCTGAATGGAAATTCCTGGAAACTGTCAGCCCGCCATTCAGAGAATTTATTGCTCCACAGACTCGATCGCACAAAACACTGTCGTCTGCGCTGCGCCTTTATCTTGGTCACATCGTTACCAGTGATCAGAGCGATGACCAAGATATTGAGAGGGAACGCAGGGCGTTGGCGGTTCGTGGAAATATGCTTGCCCGCAGGTTTGCTCGATGCTCTAACGAAGTAAAAATTACACTTTTTAAAGCTTACTGCCAGAGCTTTTACACCGGCAGGCAGAAGGATATGGATATAGGAACTATGGTTCTCGCAATTTGATGCCATAGTAGCACCGCAGGAACTGGGACAAGAATCCAAATTTGATTTAGTAATCGGTAAACTGAATAAGGAAGAGCTCAATAGTGTTGGCGACCTAATAGAAAAGGCGACCACAGAAAAGAGTTATGTGACCCTGAGGGATAGATTAATTAAGAACTTTCAAGAGAGTGCAAACTCACATTTCAACAGACTTGTCAAGGAGCTAGTAGAACTTGGGAACCAGAAGCCGTGCCAACTTCTAAGAAAAATACCACCTTCAGCTATCAGAGTGCAAAATGCGCCATCTATCGTCAGCATCTAGTAGGGAAATACCTGCTAAAACCCCAACGGTAGTTAAAGTGGTGACACCAGACGTTTTTTGAACAATATTAGTGTAATTTAGTGAAAATGATCGAGTCAGAGCAAGCCACGTCACTTCTCGCAATCAGCGTGGCGGGAAGAATTGCGCCTTTCTGAAGAGAGCTGCCGAAGAATTGGTTCGTGCAGTTCGAGGCTATTGTGGGACCTCAAAAACTCGCACAAAGACACAAAGTACGACCTCGTCATCAGCAAGCTAAGCAAGGACGACATCACACTAGTGAGTGTCTTGCTAGACGACAGGGACTACGATGCTTTAAAAAACAGGCTGATTAAATGCCTACAGAAGTCTCCAGAAGAGCAATTCGACGCTCTCATGCAAGAAGCTCACATTGGAGAACAGAAGCCTTCACAATTCTATAGACGCATGGTTGAACTGGGTTAGAATGCTGGAGTGGAGGCAGACACTATCAAGAAGCTTTGGCTGCGCAGGCTGCCAGCCAACGTTAGATACGCTCTGGCAGTCTACGAACATCTGGGCACTGAAGAGTTAGGCAGTCTGGCAGACAGGTTGACATATTCCAGCAAACAAAGGTAAAAGAAAAGGAGCTCGGGCGCATCATGTCCAAAAATAATTGCATATACTTTACAAACATCTAAGCTAAAGACTTCGCCACAAAATTAAGATTCCAAAACTTTCCAATTGTGATGGAGTCGCTATCCTTCGCGAGGAGGGGCGTGCTTACTGGTCATATAATTTATACGATTAAACAGGAACCTTTTCCTAACCCTTCTGATCCCAGCAACATACCTCCTGCCCGTAGCGCCTTTCAGAAGGCGTTTGCAGGTAAGGGAGTTGTTGGTAAACTGTACTGCCTTACCATCAATTTGCCGAGTGGAATAATCAGGAAAATGGCAGGTTCTTGTATCTCCGCCCAGTTACTTAGAACACCTCCATTTTGGAAGTATCGTAACGTAAAACCATAAGGGCAATGTAGGGGTAACTGCAGGTCTATCTTTATAAGACTTAGGGGAAAAAAAATTAACGCTGAGGGTAGTCATATAATAAACATCTAAATTTTTTTGCTTAACACTATATTGTTTATTGTTTAAAATAATATTTACAAATCATAATAAAAATCAAATTATGTCATATTGATCATTGACTTACAAATTGTCCCCGTCAGCTGTTATCTATGAAAAGGATCGAAGATTCAAAATAGTGCTCCGTCATAAAGTTCACTCAGTCACTTTCAGTGGTGTGGCACAATGGTCAGCATATCACAGCTTATGAAGAGTATGGAGGATATGAAGAAAATGTTTAATACCAGGATGGCCAGCTTTGAAGATTCGGTGCCCAGCGGTGACACTAGTGCCTTGCCAGTTATGCAGGATTTCCAAATCTTCAAACATTTCATTTGGAAGGCAGTGGCAGGGTTGCAAGCTCAGTTGGAGCTGGTTGCTGGTACTCTGGATGATCTGGAGATGAGATCACGCTCCAAAGTTTTGCTGTTGCATGGGGTGGCTGAGTCATCAAAATTATTATTCTTCTTGCAGGAGAACACGGGAAGGGACTGTTTCAGCGTCATAGACTGGATGCATGCAGTAATTCAATGCTTTAAAAAAAGAAGAAATACGTGTCCTTTTATGTGAGACTGTGAGAAAAGAAATGTCTGGCACCGACCCCGAAACAAAGCAGCGAATACAGACGACAAAGAAAATGCTGAAGACCAAAAATAACTGGGAAAGCAAAGTTAAGAAAGGTCATGCGGAGACTGACATGTAGCTTCACTTCCTATATCAAACACAAGGAAAGGGTAAAGAAGGATAGAAGGGCAATCGCATCTACAACTATAACCTATCCTGCATTTGATTCAGTCGTTCCACCTAGAGTTGTCGAAGAATTTGAAAGGATCAACTATATCAATTGTGGCAGAAGAAAAGAAGGCGAAAATCACCTCTAAGCTGCATCCAACGCAGTTGCTTAGGGGTCTCACCAAACCAGTCCACGCTTTTTCGGCAAAATGCGGGTAGAAAAAGCTTAATGTCAACGCAATAAGGACGAACAAGATGTGAATTGGCTCGGCCATTCTCGGTCGAACGAGCCGAGCCGATTGACGTCTTGTTCGTCCTTATTGCGTTGACATAAAGCTTTTTCTACCCGCATTTTACCGAAAAGGCGTCGACTAATGTGGGGAAACCCTAACTCAACGACCAAAACAGATTCCAGAAAATACCACAGCTCTCTGTATGACTTGTTATCTGGCTCGTTTTTCGCTTCGTTTTACGCATTGTTTATAAAAACGGTGGACACGTCCATTATAATACCTGTTCGACCAAGCACAAGAATGAGGACTTGTATGTCTCTACCCACAAGGGCAGGGCAGCTGTTTTTACAAGCAAGAAGACATGTTTTATCAAGCCCTGGAATGTTAATGGGCATGCTCAATGCTGTTAGTGTAACAGAAGGTTTGCTACCTTTGAAATTTCTCAAGAAAAGAAACGAAATGAAAGTTGTCTGCATGCGGTCGAGCGATGACTCCACAATTAAGAACCTATCAGATAGTTCAGAAAACAACAGAAAGTGTGTATTATGAAACAACAAACTTATCTTTGGCAGACATCAACTTGAGTCCAGACAAAACATTCTTCCTCCCTGAAGGAATCGCGGAATATACTAAACTTCTCGACGAATATACTATCGATGGGCGGTTTCTGATATCTCATTTCAAAAACTAACTCCGCGATGACATAAGCGTTTAAAATATAGTTTGTTATTAGACGAATCAACACATGTTAACGTCACAAAACATAACATGGCACATATGTAACAGGAAATATATCTCCTGATGTCCAACTTATAGAGGATGGAGGAAATAACTTGTGGCATTATGCAAATTGCCACTTTAACGACATTTTTATGTCGTTAAAATGTATGTAGAAGTATTGTTGATCCGGACAGCAAAAATACTTCATGATGAACAGCAGCCACCACAGCAAAAGGTGTAAGCTTGCTTATGCACACTTTAAATTGCATAAAACATGTGCAAGAAGTAACAGCTAAAAACGAAAGCGATGAAGATAGAAATGTAGAAATAATGACTGAGAACCATTATTATAAATTGTCACGGAACGTTTGGCAAGGATTCGTCGGGTGGCGTGTGAACGCGTTTTAAGTTGTGTCGTCTGTCACAACCTTAATAGGGGATGCTAAACGAAGGTGACAGTGACGTTGGCTGGGTCTGTAGAGTTTGACAGATAGATTGAGACTGTCATTTAAGATGGCGGCGGACGTGGATTTGTTTTCGGAGGGCTCCGTCTTTATTTTAGGGCTTCGGGAGGAAGCCTGAGCCATCCGCCCTATTTAAGCCGAATGGTTGTGGGGGATGCGAGGAGCAACGTAATTATGGGATGAGACTAAATAGATTTAATATTATCACCTAAGCTAATCTTCGTCTTAGCATTCACGCTATTGGTAAGTTTCGGGGCATTACGGAATTCAGTTAAGTATTTCTCAAAAGTGTGATGCTAAATCTTGCATATTTTTACAGGCCGAAACGCGTCGCTGATTTGGAACAAAATTGAGGGTGGAGGAGGTATTTCCAATGGATTCCTCGTGGTGAATATGACCTTTCATCCAGCCCCTAAGCAGTGGCTGTTGAATGTAATACTAAACTATGGTTTTTGTTCTAGGGTGGCGTTTCGTTTTTATTTCTGTTCCGTTCAGACGTTCTGTTAATGTTCTGACTGTCCGGTTCTGTATGAATTGCACTGGTGCTTTGCTGGTCTAGTTCGAGGTGTTCTGGCGGCGTTCAGGTCTGCTGTGCATATTCACTACCGTCCGGTCTGTTCCAGTCAGCGCGGGCCTGCCAGGTTTGGGAGCAAGCTCTGTGAGTGTATCTGTCCCTGACCTTCATAAGTTTCTTTAAATATACTTAGTAGATTATCACTTTAAATGAGAACATAACATTAGATCCAAAACACGCGAACCGATGACACAACCCCGAGTCTTTTCTTGTCTAAGGCACGGCCTAAATTTTAGCATATAGTTCTTATACAAATAAAGTGTTTCCTAGCAAGAATACTCTATTTCATTTGTCTCATGCTCGCTACTAATTTATAAATAATAACTAAAACACATTTAATTAAAATAAATTCATTTATTTGTCAACGTCCCGACCTATCAGGGAAAGTATTAACTTCTCACACACAAAACTCTAGTTGTGAGTTAACTACAGTAAAAATACTAGTTGATAATCTCATCCTGAAACAACAAAGGAACACGTTAATACCCATTTGATGAAGATGAACGAAATCCACGAAAATACTTCCAGGGATGCATAAACATACCCATAATTACGTAGGAAACATATATAAGGATATACGACGGATAGTGATACGTCGGATAGTAAATAATTGTTATTTAAAATTATAAGATGACACTGAAATAAATTGTATTTAAAATAAACCTACGAATATTATGATTCATGGTCTCTTACGCAAGGTAGCGCGCCGATCTTCCAAATGATATCGTCAGATAATCGTTCGTGGAACGTTGCTCATTTTTAGAGACTCATCCTTGCCTCTAAAGCATCTATACCATCCATCGTCGCAACAATTTTGGATAGTCATTGTTGATAGCTGTAGCGGAGAAATATTCGGAGGGTGCGCAAGCTTTACGGATTACCTGCAGAGATGCTACGACATCATAACTCGCATGGGGCTCGTTAGGGGAGTCCCACTTAGTTGGTCAATGGCAGAATTTGTCACCTCCTTAGAGAGTTCTTGTGATGACACGAGGGCATGAAGGCGCGACGGCTATCATAACGAACCAGCTGCCTCCGCACTTTTTGCCAGCCACATTCATGCGATTAGACATCTGCCATCTGGCAGGAATGGTTTCAAGATGGAAATGTCTTGAACGCAATGGACGCGTCCGCCGATGTTATAAACGATGCATTGGTAAAGCGAGCCAGATAATAAGTCTTACAAAGCTGTCATATTTTCTAGAATCTGTTTCGGTCGTTGAATTGAGCAACTGCGTTGGATGCAGCCCCTAGAAAGAAACTTTGCCCTCCGTCGACAGAATTACATACATTAACAATCACATAAAAGTTTTACCAATGGATGAAGATGTCGAATCCAATGTAGAAGGTAAAGGTTGGGATATTGACAAAAACCAGGAAATGCTGGAGAAGTTGTAAACGCGTCCGCAAACGGTGATATCATCAATGCTTGCCATAACGTGGAGTTAGCGATGTTAATTAAATAAAAAGAGCTATATATACCGGCATTTGGACGAACATAACTTTACCAATTTTCGGTAGAGCCTCCACAGTACCATTTTCTGCTGCTTTCGAATCAAAATTTTGTGATATTAAACAACGAGAATGTAGGGGCATCTGCGCAAATATGAGTCGATCGATTTATAAAATCCCATACTCGCAACTCTGATGGTAAATTTGTTGTAGAACTTCCAATAAATGCACCAATAACCGATATCGGTAAGTCGATACATGTGGCTTACAGAAGATTCAAATACCTAGAATCAAAACTCGAACGAAACCCTGACTTACATTAACAATATGCACAATTTATGAAGGAATTTGAACGAGCTGGCCACATGGTAGAACTGGATAGCTGGTACACTGGTTTGGCCTTCAAGCCATTAGTATTATTATTGGTTGCTTTTTTGGAGCTAAAGCAAACAAAGAAATGCAGAAACTGAGTGAGGTAGATCGTAATAAATTCAGAAGCGAAGCTCTTGTTGCGTATGAAAGAGCAAAGGATTATTTGAAAAAGGAAAAGTGAGTGTTCTAACAGAACAATGCCTAAGCAAAAGTCCACTTTGAAGGCAGCAGGAGCTAGGAAGTCCAGGGCTCATAGAGGCTCTGCGACTCTATATATTAATTCTATGCAGTATATGTCAAGCAATGGTCTGCAACGTTTAGAAAATATTATTATGACTAGTTGGCACATTGTGCAACGGGATTTACCCATGCGTAAAGCAACATCAACATGAGATCAAATAAGCACATAGTTTAGAGATCATCTGATAAACGCTTTCAAAATCTAAATACTTCTTACAAACTACACACTTACAGTGAAACTAAACCGATACGCTACGTAATACGTAAATTTGCCAAGAAGTGGGGAATGATAGTAGTAAAGAAATTATTTGACATAATCGACACAAAATAAATGATATTCATAGAGCTGAAAACTACTTGCAACGTCGCAAGAGTGCTGCGAGATTACTCATTACAAATTAACACTGGAGAGAGAACATCCCTTATAGTTGTTGACTTGCTAGAAAGCAACGTTGATACCATAAAGAAGGACGATGAGATGCCGGGGATGAGCAAAGCCCTCCAGTTTTTGATAACAAGAAAGGCAACAATGAAGAATTTAGGGTTGGAGGACAGAGAGACGGATGAGTACAAACTCACAGATGTGGTATTCAAGTCAGAATACATCAATTCCACTGTAGGGGGACCATGGAAGCTGTTTGTACAGAACACGTTAACAACATTTTTCAATTGAAAGACATTAATGTTAAAGGGTTCAAGATAGAATCTATAGAAGAGGAGAAAATGTTCTTACGAAAGCCGATACTCGAAGAGCATCCAGAACAATGTACTTTAAAGGGAAAATCACTCCACCCTTTTATTGTGACCCGATCCTACTAGAAAGCGAGAGGGACGTCGATGCTGTAGATACACTCATGATAGAATTATGGGATGGAATAACTTTAGTTCAGGGCAGCTATGACATTTACTGCATCATGTATTTAAATGAAAAATGGATGGAGTCTACTGAGACAAGTAAAAATTTCACATTTATTAATACCCAAACAAAGAAAGCAAAAGAAAGTCTCCCTGAAGAAGTGAGGAGTGCATTTATGATTGGGAAGCAAGGAAAGATTTATAACTACAACCCGAGACAGCCAGAAAGAGCCCCCATTCAACAAAAAGATATCCAGACTGGTTTGAACCACTGTGAGGATCTTGCAAGGCCATCAGCGTTCGGGACTTCAAATTTGACCAGTGTCGAATAAATGAGCAAAGTCCCTCTTTACCAATATTTGGGAGAATGGCTAAATAAATTCTTTAGTTATACATCAACACTCAATTTAGGAAATTTCATCGATCATATTAGCAACTTTTATAGTCGAATCTCTGGGTCATACAACACCACAGTAGGAAACAGAACAACACACTCATCTATAGCTGCGATCCCTCTTAAATATAATACCGTAGAAAGTGATAAAATTACTCGTTGGATGACTGGTGTAGCATTTGGCCCGATACGCTTATGTAATTAAGTATTTATAGTATTTACAACATAAACATGAAGTTGGTTATTTCTTGCAAATTTTGTTGTATGTAGCATTTAATAAAAGTAGCTTTGAACTCTGTTGTAGTAAATCACAAAAGCATAAGACACCACCGACATAACCTGATCTCTTGTCACCTACTTTTACTATTGGAATCGAGGTCAGTTAAAGTTGGTACTTATTCTTAGTTGTTAATTGTGATTTCCAGGTTTAAATTACTAATATAATAAATTTTCTCCTTTCTTCATAGGATTTATTTTATTTAAGGGTAAAAATGCGATATTTACGGGATTATAAATTTGAAAATAAGAATAATGCAACTTCAGTGAAAATAAATTACATGTAATCTATAAAGCAAAACGTAACTAATCTGAATCAAAGCCAGGTAAGCTGACGTTTTCCAAACATTCTTTAGAAGAGTGACGCGTAAACTTGGACTCCATGTAATACGTCAATGCTTTATCTTTGGCTTAACTCCTAGTGGAATAGAGTGCCTTGCAAACTCATCATTAATACTCAATTTCAGAGCCTGAACCGGTAAGATTTAGTTTATACTTGGCCAAGAAAGAGGTTATAGACTACTGTGTCTCAGGATCTGCAAACGACAGTCGCCAAGATGTGACTAGCGATGAACAATTCAACTGTGTCTGCGTACAATGTTGCTGGGATGGTCCCACAGAGCAGTACTAATGTACGAATCTTTTGAAAAGACGGGAATGACTATGTATGTCAGTAAAACGAAAGTTAGTGAAGAACGACGAGATGACTGAATGTGTTCAGATACTTGGGATGTATGTTCACGAGTGGAGTGACTGTAAGCACGTAGAGGATATCGAAAGTAGAGTAAAAGCGGGGAAAACAAATGAATGGAGCCTTATCATTAAATGCATGGTTGTGGTTGAAGAAATGTGCTTTCTTGGACAAATATTTCGTCTATTCAGATACATTTTGAAGAAAAGTATTGTGTTCAGTGGTTCAGTGATGTGTAAAAACTACCATTAAGTGCCCCCTGCCATACATAACCAATTAACCATTTTAATTGAAACAACCTCTTTCCTGCATACATGAAACGAAAATTAATTATCGATTTAATGTATTTAATATACTGTCAGATTTTTACACTATAGGTTCTGGATACACACTACTCCATTTTATCTCCAATGATGCTATATTTTAAACTTCTGCCGCTTTCTGTATCTATTTTCAATATATGCCGCTGAACAATTGTTTACTTATCCCTGCTTGCTGCTGGTTACATTCAGTTAAGTTTGAGACCATTTTTGATTGTCACTGCATGTGTTTTGATTGTCACTGCATGTGTTTTGATAATTATTTATTATAGTAACTAAATGTAAGCAGCAGCAGGCACTGATAAGTGAACAAATGGTCAATGGCATATATTGAGAATAGATACAGAAAGCGGCAGACATTTAAATCAGCATCATTGGAGATGAAATGGAGTAGTGTGTCCAGAACCTATAGTGTATAGATCTCACACTATAATCATAATGCTATTTGTAGGAGGCACTGTCTTAACTAGGTGGAACTCTACCTTCAAAATGTTAGAAGAACGATTTGTGCTTCTTACAGACGCCATCAGAGCAAGCATGGCGACATCCGATGAAAGATGGGAGACTTTAAGTTTGGAGAGGTGGCAACTCTGCCGTGAGATCTGTATAGTCTTTTGAATCCATTCGATAACTTACTGAGACCATGAGTGCAGAGCGATACGTCACAGGCCAAATCCTGATATTAACCAGAGGTCTGATCTCAGCATTAAATCAAATGGCGAATGTAAGATCCGATGATCCTGCAGAGGATTTCCACATTGAGACTAGAAACTTGATAGAATCTCTGCTCGGAGAGACTAAGCGACGTTTCGGCAACCTGGAAGCCAAGATAATTGCAATTGCTACAATGCTAGATCCGCGCTTTGCACTCCATGTTTTCAAGCAGCAAGGCTATGTGGCTGATGTGAAGAAAATTGTTACAGAATTGCGACAATTTGCAAACCGATTTGAATGCTCCACGGACACGGTCAGGAAAGCTCTCTTTATAAAGTCGGAATACACCTTTGTATTTCGGCTTAAAAAATTGGCCTCTCCGACAGTACAAAGCAGCACGTATCAGGTTCACAGCTAATTTATTACATACGATATGGAATACGAAAGCTAAATGCTCTCTCTGAATCTGAAGATTAATATAATAATGAGAGTACTTTTATCAGAGTTTGAAATTAATGAAGAAAAATTTCAAGAGTACTGTGACGAGACGAGAAATTTGTATTAGTCTATATGACTGGTACGTCATGCCTGTTACATTACACAAAGTTTTGATCCATGGGGCTGAAGTAATAAAATATAACTTTATCCCAATTGGACAACTGTCTGAGGGGGCTTCGGAGGCTCAGAATAAAATAATTAGAAAGATTCGCCT
>BHDV01048784.1:122448-137878 GCA_005406045.1 Adoxophyes honmai | reverse complement strand
CGTCCCGACCTATCAGGGAAAGTATTAACTTCTCACACACAAAACTCTAGTTGTGAGTTAACTACAGTAAAAATACTAGTTGATACAATCAACACGGAGCAAGCAGCCATGAATGCAGCCAAGAAATGGCTGCTACCAGAAGGCGTGCCAAAATGTCTTGGATACGCTGGAAAGACGTACGCCGACAAAAAACCCAGTTATAAGCTGGATCTTCGTTGGCGTTTCTTAAAACGAGGATGCAGAAAAACTTTGTCGCCTCTAAAAAAAACCTTTTTCGAGCGTAGCTAGGTGTCGGGTCCTGGCTACGTTACGATTAATACTTCAATTTTTGAGGGGCGACGAAGTGACGTAATCGCCCATCGACGTTGGAGTAAGTGTCGTGACTGCAGTGCAGGTATTCTCCTTTTTGCGCGAAGTCTGTGAATACGACAACCTTACATCCAGTCACAATGCAACGGCTGTTGAAAACAGTATTAAATTATGGTTTTTTGTTCCAGTGTGGTGTTTTGATTCATTCGGCTGTTTGGATTCATTCTGGCGTTTTGATTCATTCTACAATGTCAAAGCAGTGTTATATTTTGTTTTGATTCGTTCAGTTCAGCCGTTTATATTTACTGCCTGTTCAGCAGCATATTGTGGAGCAAGCTTTATGCACTAGCCGAGCCAACACCCAGGCCAGACAACGGAAGCCTGTGGAAATCCGGTCAGGTTTGGAGCAAACTTCGTGAGTGTTGAATGTCCCTGACCTTTCAAAGTCTGTCAAATTTAGTAGTTTATTTGTTTTTAAAGAGAACAAACATTAGATCCGAAACACGCGAACCGATGACACTACCTTGAGACTCTTTCTGTCTAGGGAACTGGCTTAAAGTTAGCATATAGTTCTTATGTACCAGTTTAGTTACAAATAAAGTGTTTCCTAGCAAGAGTACTCCATTTTATTCGTCTCATGCCCGCTTCTCATTTTCCTTGAACAACTTTGCATTGGTTAACTCTTTACCCCGGGTTAATTCCTTGTACTTTTTAAAATTTGTCAACACCCTACCTTTAAGGGTCTCTATTTATTTAAAACACAAGCAAATTTTAGTTGACAACTGTGTCGTTCAGCGTTAGTCACACAAATCCTTTATTTGTGTTGGTAAAAAGTAGAAACAAGTTAAATTTTATGGCCACGACAAGATAAAATGAAAATCCTATCCCTAGCTTTTCGTGGGAACGCTATGACACGAAATTTTAATGTTCAGGATGGCGGCGACGAGGTTTGCAACCCGTCACTTCCCTTTCACCACGGGGGCGAGAAGTGTGCTACAGAAAGCCGCTTCGCTAATCTGAACGTTAGAACTAGACATCTGCCATTTGGCAGGAATGGTTTCACGATGGAAATGTCTTGGAAGCAATGGACGTGTCCACCGTTTTTATAAACAATGCGTTGGTAAAGCGAGCCAAATAACAATCCATACAGAGAGCTGTGGTATTTTCTGGAATCTGTTTTGGTTGTTGAGTTAAGCAATTGCGTTGGATGCAGCCCCGAGAAAGAAACTTTGCCCTCCGTCGACAGAATAATATACATAAACAACCACATAAAAGGCTTACCAACGGATGAAGATGTCGAATCCAATGAAGAAGGTAAAGGTTGGGATATTGAGGAAAACCCGGAAATGCTGGCTTACAGTATACACAATGGATGGAAAACTCAGTCCCATCGGAAAGTTTTAATAGAGCGTAACGAAATATCTGCCTGAAGATTTAAGTATTTACAAGAGTTAGACAAAAATCGCAAGTCTCTAGAAACATATAACCTTTATTCGCATACATCAGGCAAACGTTGGAAAAGAGATGGTGTGGAGGGAATGTTAGAGAGCCTAAATCTAAAGGGCAAAGATATATCATTGTTCATGCTGGCGGGGAAAATGGTTTTCGGGAAAAGGCACTTTTAGTGTTTAAATTAGATCAAACACAAAAAGTAGCGACTACCATGATGACACGAATTATGTTAACTTTAGAGACTGGGGTGTGGAATTTGTGAAGTTAGGCCTTGTAGAGTTAGGGCGTGTAGAGTTAAAAGCTTGGCTCTACGTGAGATCTGATAACTTTTTCACACTGCGAGTCAATATTTTCTTGTTTTGGCAACATTTTATATGAAAATGTTTTTGGTGGGATTATTTATGTCTGATTGTAACGAAAAAGACTGGTAGTTCCCAAAAAAAATTGTATTAGTATTCAGTATTTAGTTGTTAAGTATTGTGTTAGTTAGTATCCTTAGTAGGTACATAATGTAGATTTTTATTTATTTTTTAATAAAGATTTTAATTAAGAATATACGTTTCTTTTTATTTTTAACACGTTTCCCGAGGCAAAGAAAAATTACTCGATACCGAGTGGTATCGATCCTTTTGAACCGATTCTTTTATAGGTATCGATACTTTTGATACGATACTTGGTATCGAGTAAGTATCGATACTTTTGAAAATTTGCGGAACCCTAACTGGGTCACGCAAAAAGATATTCCCAATTTAAAAGAGCCATCGATCAGAAATGGACAATGCTCCATATCATCACATTTGTATAAATACTCCAAAGCTTCAAAATGGATATGTAGCTATGGATGACGCAAAATAAAATTCAGTATAAAGAGGATCTTACTAAACGCAGATTTTTAGAATTGATCAAAAGAAACAAACTTGAGTCGATATATTGAATGTTCCAATGAGGATCGTTTAATGAATATACAGGGTCACTTCATTTGTTCGACCTACCAGACCCAAACATCTGTTGACCATCGGTGTCAGTGAAACTGTAGTCGGTGGGACCGTAAAGTTGCATCTTAATGTGACTGTCAGTTGCAACCTAAACAGCTTCGTTGCAACATCGTCTCATAAGTCCTCAAGTCCTAAAGTTGAATCTTTGTGTATGAACGGATAACTGATCGTAACATATGTTACTATCGTCCTCCTAAGTCCTAAAGTTGAATCTTAGTGTGTCACTATGAGCAACTTATCCGTGTTGGAGAGGAGCAGGATTGTGGCCATGTGGGAACAAGGCTACAACAAAGCTGAAATTGCGGCAGAGTTAAATGTTTCGGTAAATTAATGTTTTGTTTTTACATTACTATACATCATCAGCTTGCTTTGGTTGTATAAAATTAAATTAGGTATGAGCCCTGAGATAGGTATAAAATAATTTCTAAAGACTAACTTTTAATTATTAAATTATTGTAAAACAGAATCCTGAATCTGAATCTGGCCTGACATCACGCAAGACCGAGAGTTGTGGAGGTCAAAAGGAGAGGCCTTTGCCCAGCAGTGGGATACAATAATAGGCTAATAAAAAAATAAAAAAAAAAAAAACAGAATCAAAGTCAATACAAGATGAGGACATGCGATTTTTAGCGCAGATGCTTTGCCTGCTGCAGAAAGTCGCTAAAACTTTCTAATCGTTTCTCATTATGGCAGACGCCATGGATACCTCTCACATCCCAACAGTCCCGTCTGTTCATAATTCCCGAGGTAAAGGCAATTTTCATCTATAAAGTAGGAATATTAGTGAACTTTATTGCATATAGTTTCCAATGAAAGGATATCTATAAAAAAAAAAAAAAAAAAGATGAGGACATAATTATCATTTCTATTCCCTTTTAGTCAAATGCTTTACGAAATTACAATTACGCTTTACGATTTCTACAAGCAAAATTGAAACGTATTACTGTAATTGTAGTGGTTATTTGTTATTTCTCGTGATGACTCGTGGTTTGAAAAACACACTGTAAAAGATAGACAATAAGTTTGATTTCGACCTAATTTCTATATTATTTGGTTTTAGAGACTCGCTGTCATCAGATGGGTTCGCCGGCACGAGCAGGAGGGCAACCTGATGACCAGAGGTCGCCCTCCTGAACCATCAATCATAAATGCCGAGCGGTTGGAGGAACTGAGAGCAGCCTACACACAGAACCCATTCACACCGACGCGACTATTTGCAAATCGCTTTGATTGCTCCACAGAAACGGTCAGGAAAGCTCTGCATAAAGTCGGAATACACCATCGTATTCCGGCAAAAAAAATTGGCCTCTCCGACAGTCACAAAGCAGAACGCATCAGGTTCGCAACCAGTTATTTAATTTATGATTTTTCACGCGTCATTTTTACCGACGAGAAAACTTTTAAGTCTAGTCAGCACGGTCGTCGGAATTTATGGCGCGTAGATAACACGCGGTACGAACCTAGTAACGTGCTGTTAAATACTGAGTCGGGGAGAGTGACCGGTTAATATGTGGGCATGGACGAGTGCTGACGGTCCTGGTGAGCTGGTATTTTTACCAGAGAGGGCCACCGGAGAGAGCTATCTCCGGGTCTTACGGGATGCAATGCTACCGTCGGTAAGAATCCTTTATCCGGCGGCAGAAATGCCCGAAATCCAGTTAGTGCACGACAACTGTCCCATACATAGATGCGGTTTAGTCACTGACTGGATTAACCGGGAGCCCGGGTTAACAGCTGTACCGTGGCCCTCCCGCTCACCGGATCTCAATCCCATCGAGCATCTATGGGCCATAATTGTCCAACGATGGGACATGAGAGCCGAAAGGACAAAGGAAGCACTTGTCCAACACGTCATTGAGGTTTGGGAGTCGCTTAGAGGCACTAATATCTGTGAACGGTTAGTGGCATCGATGAGTGACCGATGCAATGCTGTAATAAATGCCCGGGGGCAATGACTTAATATTAATCCGGCTGGTCCTCCTGACGACATGGATGATCGCGCGGATATTAGCGTAAGTACCCAGGCTAATGAGCAACTGAGAAGGGCTTTGTAAGACGCGATTCAACAATATCGGTCTATCCCTGAATCTAGGCCACGACTACCTCGTTTGCTTTCGAATAAACGTAATTTAGCGCTAATGGAAGCCTTAAACGAGTTACTAGAACCGTATATAAGGGCTAGTAACGACTTAAGTGATACACACTCGATTCTGTACTGCGGAGCAATTTACAGAGCTGTCGTATTTTCTGGAATCTGTTTTGGTCGTTGAGTTAAGCAACTGCGTTGGATGCAGCCCCGAGAAAGAAACTTTGCCCTCCGTTGACAGAATAACATACATTAACAACCATATAAAAGTTTTACCGATGGATGAAGATGTCGAATCCAATGCAGAAGGTAAAGGTAGGTAGGAAAACCCAAAAATACTGGCTCACACCTGGACAAACGATTTATTTAAAAAAGACTAGAGAGCGAGAAACTAATAGACAGTTGCTTCATAAGATAGGATTTCAATTTAAGAAAACTCAGTCCAATGGGAAAGTTTTAATAGAGCGTAACGAAATATCAGCCTGAAGATCTAAGTATTTACAAAAGTTAGACAAAAATCGCAAGTATCTCAAAAAATACACGGCCTGTCTTTTATTTGGACGAGACGAACCTTTATTCGCATACTTCAGGCAAACGTTGGAAAAAAGATGGCGTAGAGGGAATGTTAGAGAGCCTGTATCCAAAGGGCATAGACATAATTATCATTGTTCATGCTGGCGGGGAAAATGGTTTTCTGGATAACGTACTTTTAGTGTTTAAATTAAATCAAACACAAAAAGTGGCGACTAACATGATGACACGAATAATGTTAACTTTAGACTGAGTCACGCAAAAAATTATTCCCAATTTAAAAGAGCTATCTATCAATAATGGAATAATGCTCCATATCATCACATTTGTGTAAATAAAACTCTAAATACGAATAACTTGAAAATATGCAGCTATGGCTGACGCAAAATAAAATTCAGTATGAAGAGGACTTTACTAAGCATAGATTATTAGAATACAACAAAAGAAATAAACTTGAGTCGATATATGAAATTGCGCAGATTTTAGCAGAAAATGGACACAGGTCTGAGCTTATTATTTACCGCCCAATCATTGCAATTTCAATCGTATTGAAATAACATGAAACACAGTCAAGAGGAATGTGGCTAATTTAAATATTGAATTCAAAAATAGATCCCCCGCCTAGTCAAAGAAGTATTAAGGTATTTCTGTTCATGAGTGCCAACATTGTCATTATGTTTTTAGATTTGAAAAGCGTGTTTTGGAGGTTAAGTTGCGAAACTGGAACTTAGGAGGTATGCGGCGCGCGATTGCCTTGACCCCCACATTTTTGCTTGGTGCGGGTTATTGGACCCTGCACGGAGGCATTCCTTTCGAATTTTTCCGGGAACGTTTTCCCGGTGAAAAATAGGAGAAAAGGAAAACCACGTGTGGCGTGGTCACAGTTCCGGTGGAGCGAGGGAGCCCAAATTTGGAGGAATGAAAGACGACCCAAGAAGGACCATAAAACAGAAGAAAACAGACATTTTTTGATTTATTAATAGTTAAAGTTGGTATTTTTGAAGGCTTATATAACTTGGCCAAATATAGAGACGCGCGGGTTTGGATTATTTTATTTAATAGCCATTAGTTTAATATTATTAATTAATTACTATAATATAATTAAATAACCAACATTTTCGTTTTTATTTAAAATTAAAATTTTAAACAACTGTTACTGGAGAGGATAACGTAAGAAAACTGATGCAAAAGTTGACATGCAGCTTCGCTTCATACATCAAGCACAAAGAACGGGAAAAGAAGGATACGAGGGCCATTGCATCAGCGACAATGTTGTTACGGCCTTTCTTATTAATTATTGAGTCTTTCCATCTAGAACTGTCAAAAAATCTTCCCGGCTCAACCATATCGATAGGAGGAGAGGAAAAGAAAGCTAAGATCACCTAGAACATGGAGATTACTGCTCTTGACACAGAGATTGCTACACATGTATCGCAGGGGACTAAGGATGCCACTAAGTGGAATGAGTGTTTATCCCCTGGCATCTTTCTCCTGCATTACTACATGTTCGAGCCTAGCTTGAGAGCAGGTCTCTGTATTCCCCCCTCATCACCTGCCGGTAAAACCTTTCTCCAAATATGTAAATATGACCATTTGTTCTAAGCCTGGAAAAGAATTCAGTTGGGACCTGGTCCTATCGTAAAAAACGATACCAACTATTCCAGGCTAGAATGGATTGACGACCACATTATATCCATGAATGAGCAAACAAAAGAATGGTATCTGAAGTTGAAAGATAAAATAACAGAGGATAGGAGATACGTGCTATCCAGTCCCGGGATGCTGATGGGCATGCTGAACGCTGCAAGCACAACCATCGGCCTTTTACCCATTTATTTCCTCATGAGAAGGAATGACTGTACAACTAAATACTTGTCAAACAGCACGGAAAACAACAAAAGATGTTTTATAAAGAACAAGCACAATCTGTCTTTAGCCGGGATAAGCCTAAGCCCTGATAAAACTTTTTTGTTGCCTGAAGTCATTGCTGAATACACTTCTTGGTATATAGACGGGAGGTTTGTATCCCAGTACGGAACTAAAGTACCTAGTATAAGACCACAAGGGAAGAGTCCCTACGATGATTTGTATGCATTGGCTAAAGGAACGTCAACCTTATTGCAGACTTTGGTGATCAACTCAACCATCTTGGAGCGACTGCAAGATTGAGAGTGGGTGTAGCCGCTTGCAAGAGAGTGTGGAGGATGAAGGAACATGGGTCCAACAATAGAGAAAATGTCTCTCCTACAGTCCAATTGATAGAAGATGGGGGCGACAACCTATGGAACTGTGTGAACTGCCACCTTAATGAAATCTCTATGAAAAAGAGATTGATAACGACAGAAGAAGAACGGAAGTATATATATAAAATCCGTTCGCAGAATCAATTAATGAAGAAATGACCTACTCGGAGGAGCATGGGTATTTGACAATAGACTCTGTGGAGACCCCAAGCTGTGTGTTTAAGTACTGTAAGAGATCTAATAGGAGTTTCAAAGGAAAAGAAAATAAATCACAGGCTGACAAAGAGAAAGCTTGTTCGTCTGTCTTCAACCTCATCAATACTCTAGATCTAACAGTTTCTCTTGAGTTCCCGTAATCATCAGTTACTATAAAAACCCATCTCACATCTGTTATGAAAACACTAGGGTCACTAGGGTCGAAATGACCGACATAGAGTTAGGTGTTGTTAACAAAGCTTTATCCATTCTTGAGACTGGAAAAGTTGATGAGGGAGAAGGTGCGGATGATTTTTGGGAAAGGGAAGAGATGGAATATTGACATTTACTTGATTTTTATTTGGTTTTACAAATTTTCTAGAAAAAAAAAACTAACTAAAAACGGAACAAACTTACTGTTCTCTACCCGCATAACTGTACAACAGAATAATATAAACGTACATAGATCATTGATTTGGCAAGGGACACAATTTAACTACAGGTCGTACAAACAGTCCTTTAGCTGTACGAACAGTTCAACAGTTACTACAACCCGAACGATACAGTCTTTCGCAGGATGTACGCTGTCAACAATACCTAATGGCCACGTCAACGGTGGCGCATTATCAGTTACAATAACTAACATTGTACCAATCTTAATAGGGGTTGATGGGGTATTCCAACTTTATTAGACTTAAAGTCCATATCAAAATATTGAGACTTAAACATATTTTATTGATATTTTCGAATTTGATTATTGTTTTATAGCCTTATATTTTATTATTTGTTATGAAATGACATTTGATATTTTAAGCATACCAGCTAGAAGTGTTTCAAGTGAGAAAAAATTTTCCAAAGCTTTAAATTTAATAACTAAAAAAAGGAACCGATTGATTAATAAAAGCATTCGCTCATATTGCCTTTCATCTTGGCTGGAAGTTTTTGGAAATGATTAAGCCTTACCCATACTTGATACCCATTTTTTTCATCTTACGATTAAAATGTTACCTAGGAAACATCTTTCATATTTCAATAAACACAAAATTAAAAGTAAATTGTTTTATTTTTATACAATTCTGGAGTTTTAAACTAGACATGTGCCCAATGTCAAGCTAAACGCTAAATGCTACTTTTTACACAGAAAGCGGCAAACATTTAAAACATAGGCATCTATGGCGCGTAGATAACACGCGGTACGAACCTAGAGACGTGCTGTTTAATACAGAGTCGGGGAGAGTGGCCGTGAACATGTGGGCATGGGTGAGTGCTGACGGTCCTGGTGAGCTGGTACTTTTACCTGAAAGGGCCACCGGAGAGAGCTATCTCCGGGTCTTACGGGACGCAATGCTGCCGTCGGTGAGAATTCTTTATCCGGCGGCAGAAATGCCCGAAATCCAGTTAGTGCACGACAACTGTCCTATACACATGTGGTATAGTCACTGACTGGATTAACCGGGAGCCCGGGTTAACAGCTGTACCGTGGCCCTCCCGCTCACCGGATCTCAATCACATAGAACATCTATGGGCCATAATGGTCCAACGATGGGACATGCGAGCAGAAAGGACAAAAGAAGCGATTAAAAATAATAATTTGTAAGTAATTATCAAAACACATGCAGTACCAATCAAAACAAACTAAACTGTACTGTATGTAAGCAGCAGCACGCAGGGATAAGTGAACAAACGTTCAATGGCATATATTGAGAACAGATACAGAAAGCGGCAGACATTTAAAACATAGCATCATTGGAGATGAAATGGAGTAGTGTGTCTGTAGGTGGAACTCTACCTTCAAAATTATAGAACGATTTGTGCTTCTTAAAGACGACATCAGACCAAGCATGGCGACATCGGATGAAAGATGGGAGACGCTAAGTTTGGAGGAGTGGCAACTCTGCCGTGAGCTCTGTATAGTATTGAAGCCATTCGATCAACTTACTAAGACCATGAGTGCAGAGCGTACCAGCGTACCAGAGGTCTGATCTCAACATCAAATCAAATGGCGGATGTAAGATCCGATGATCCTGTAGAGGATTTCCACATTGAGACTAGAAACTTGATAGAATCTCTGCTCGCAGAGACTGAGCGACGTATCGGCAACCTGGAAGCCAGTAACACGATTGGAATTGCTACAATGCTTGATCCGCGCTTCAAACTCCATGTTTTCAAGCAGCAAGGCTGCTTGACGAATGGAGCCGGAGGTACAGTGAAGGCGAAACGGCCTCAAGAACTAAAATCTTTTTCCCGGACGCAGTAGAAGCCTATAAGGTAATCAGAAAATTAGAGCTGGCCCAACTCACTGTTCAGGTACTGACGGGGCACGGCGGTTTCGCCAAATACTTGAACCGGTTCAAGTGTAAAGAAAGCACGGCGTGCATCTGCGACCCTGGGTAGGAGGAAGATATAGAGCACATCCTGCTGGATTGTCTTGTCTTCGGAAGGGAGAGAAACACGACCTGCAAGATTAGAACTTAAGAAAACTAAAAAGTAAGATAAAAACTGTCAAGAATAATATGTAAAATAGGAATAAATTCCTTTGATACGTAATATGAATGTATAAAATATTATACAAGTAAACATTATATCTGTGTAGAAAATAAAAACTGTAAAGTCGGATATTCATAGCGTAACAGTGTATATGTTTGTGCGATATAAGGAAAATTAGTTAAACACGGAAAAAATTACGCGATAAGAATTGTTAAGCAAATATAAAATGACCTTGACCTCTCCACGTCAAGGGAAAATTGTCTGGAAGGGGAATAGAGCAGCATGGCGTCGCAACAGGGTTTTAGCCCGTGCGAGTCGGGCACTCCAGACACAACCATATAAAAGTTTTACCAAAGGATGAAGATATCGAATCTAATCAAGAAGGTAAAGGTTGGGATATTGAGGAAAACCCAGAAATGCTGGCTCACAGTGCCTACATTAGATGGAAAACCTGGATATACGGTATATTAAAAAAATCTGGAGAAGCTGTAAACACGTCCGCAGACGGTGATATCATCAATGCTTGCCATAACGTAGAGTTAGCGCTGTTAATTCAATAATGAGTGAGCATTCTTTATTCGGCGGCAGAAATGCCCGAAATCCAGTTAGCGCACGACAACTGTCCTATGCACACATGCGGTATAGTCACTGCACTGACTGTCCTATACGGCGCAGCGCAGACGGCAGTGTTTTGTGCGATCGAGTCTGCGCAGCAATAAATTCTCTGAATGGCGCCCTGACAGTTCCACGAAACTTTGAATGGAAATTCCTGGAAACTGTCACCGCGCCATTCAGAGAATTTATTGCTCCACAGACTCGATCGCACAAAACACTGTCGTCTGCGCTGCGCCTACATGTGTGCGTGCGGAGCTGCGGAGGTCTTCGATATGATCACTATCTATCTGCCGGACGAGTGTGATGTGTGCCATCAGGTAAGAAAGTTATAGACATAGTAATACATATAATATAGAATAGAAATAAACTTTTGTTTCCACCCGTGACGTGAGTGTAGTCGTATTTTTAGGCTTAGTTTAGTAACAAACTTGTCATTGTAACGTGTAAATGGATTCTGTCCAATAATGTCCCTTTGTCGGTCTGTAACTTTAGCTGAATTAAAATAATAACAAATGCTCTTTAGGCGGCATGAGGCACTTAACTATCGGACACGAAAATGTTTTAATTAATTCGTCAGTCTTTGCTTAACCAAGAATAGCAATGGCGGCAATTATTCGCTGGCTACTAAGGTATTTTAAATCAGTGACTTACTGCCTAAGTGAATGGTTACACGTAGACACCAATGTATAGTAATAAAAACAAAATAAAACTTAAAAAACAAAGTTCTGTTAATATTTGGGTTAAATTGATAAATTCATAAAGCTTCAGGAGGCGTGAGGGTGCGCATGAGGGCGCAGGTGAGAGCGCAGGAGGCGAGGAGCCGGCAGCAACGTGCTGTGGGTGTGGGGTGACCCTGGGCCTCTGCCTGAGGTAAGAAACTTCAGTACTAAAGTCTTAAGGCAAAATTCAAACATTTATCCTGCAAATAGGCCTTTGGGGCGATTTTACTTGTCTGACTCTACTCAATACTGTCTATTCTATTTTTTCTGTAAAATTTATAACATATCTATCAAAAACACATTGTCGGGCTAACTATATAGATATCAAATTGCGTCATAAAGATAGGATCCACACTTGGAACTCTTCTTGAAACCTCTTTGACTAGACTCTATAACGAAACCAACATGTCTTGGGATCTACAAGAGGTAGTGAACTTCTACAGGTCAGATGAAGTCATCAGGGCTGAGTTGACTCATGCTGAGTTCAACACCTTGTTCAACCCCAATGTTGAATTTTTTAAGGTTCTTGCATTGTCCTTCCAATACCAGGGCTTTGACCCAAAAGTTGTAATGAGGCAAATGGTTCTCAACAGGAACTCTTATCTGGCTGAGAACCAAGCTGTCCAGGTCTGGGATCTAAAGAACACTTCTGGCAACTTTGAAGTGACGCAGGAAACTTTGGATGCAAATAAGTTCTCAACCACTGGTCCAATGGTGAAGGACTTGGGAGTTTCTCATAATGATTTTCTTGATGAGAAGCAATCATATTAGCAAGATCATACTCAAGTCCAATTCTGGACTGGAAGCCATTCTAACAATGCTTAGAATGAAATATGACATCAATGATGATGCAAGAGAGTCAATCACGGCTATTGGATCGACCACAGTGACCCTGCCAAGAATTGCAGCTTTATTGCCAGCAAAATTGTTTTATCTACGAGTTGCCAAGGAAACCATTCCTTACCACAGCATCCCGGGGGTACTTGCTTACCTCAACCGCCAAGAGGGAGGCATGGCTCCAGATGAAACTTATAGATAGGCTAGATAGATAGATAGATAGGCTTACTGCCTAAGTGAATGGTTACACGTAGACACCAATATAAAGTACAGGTGAGAGCGCGGGAGCGGCGAGGACCCGGCAGTAACATGCTGGGGGTGTGGGGTACCCCTGGGCCTCTGCCTGAGGTAAGAAACTTCAGTACTAAAGTCTTAAGGCAAAATTCAAACATTTATTCTGCAAATAGGCCTTCGGGGCGATTTTACATGTCTGTCTCTACTCAATACTGTCCCTTAGTCGATCTGTAACTTTAGCTGAATTAAAAAGCTCCTTAGGCAACATGAGGCACTTGACTATCGGACACGAAAATGTTTAAATTAATTCGTCAGTCATTGTTTAACCCTACCAAAGGAACGAATTGCAATGGCGTCTTTAATCCGCTGGATACTAAGGTTCGGTAGAGGCTCCGCACCACAGTTACCATCGTTTGCTGCTTTCGAAGCAGAATTTGGTGATATTAAACAACGAGAATTTAGGGGGATCGGCAAATGCGAATCGATCGATTTTTACTATCTCATCTTGAGAAAATTGACGGAAAGATAAATATGCGAAGTGTGCAAGCTGATTTACCTTCCGTGGCCGAAAACTCGCCGAACAGAGAGTTGTACACAGGATTGTGATAAAAAAACAAACCCTACAAGAGTGGATGAGGATAGATGTAGATTTAGATTTAGCCATTAGTTTTAAAGGTAGTACCTTAACTAATTGTAAGATTGTCATGTACTGTGCAATATAATAATAAATAAATATATAAAAATGGCACTGTAGAGGAAGTTTACGAAAGCCAAAGTATTGTATGCAACAATATCGATCTACCCCCGAATCTAGGCCACGACTACCTCGTTTGTTTTCGAATAAACGTAATTTAGCGGTAATAGGAGCCAAGGAGCCTTAAACAAGTTACTAGAGCCGTATATACGGGCTAGTAACGACTTAAGTGATACACACTTGATTCTGTACTGCGGAGCCATTTACAGAGCTGTCGTATTTTCTGGAATCTGTTTTGGTCGTTGAGTTAAGCAACTGCGTTGGATGCAGCCTCGAAAAAGAAACTTTGTCCTCCGTCGACGGAATAACAAACATTAACAACCATATAAAAGTTATACCAACGGATGAAGACGTCGAATCCAATGAAGAAGTTTTATTCTGACAGAATAGAAATTCTATCCCTAGCTACTCGTGGGAACGCAATGACACCAAATTTTGATGTTTAGGATAGCGGCGACGAGGTTGGCAACACGTCGCTTCCATGTCACCACGGGGGCGAGTAGTGTGCTACAGAGAGCAGCTTCGCTAATCTGAACGTTAGAACTAGACATACAGCATCTGGCGGGAATGGTTTCATGATGGAAATGTCTTGGAAGCTATAGACGTGTCCACCGTTTTTATAAACAATGCGTTGGTAAAGCGAGCCAGATAACAAGTCATACAGAGAGCTGTGGTATTTTCTGAAATCTGTTTTGGTCGTCGAGTTAAGCAACTGCGTTGGATGCAGGCCCGAGAAAGAAACTTTGCCCTCCGTTGACAGAATAACATACATTAACAACCACATTTAAGTTTTACCAATGGAGGAAGATGTCGAAGCCAATGAAGAAGGTTAAGGTTGCTATATTGGGGAAAACCCGCATATATCAGGCAAACGTTGGAAAAAAGATGGCGTAGAGGGAATGTTAGAGAGCCTGTATCCAAAGGGCAAAGATATATCATTGTTCATGCTGGCGGGGAAAATGGTTTTCTGGATAACGCACTTTTAGTGTTTAAATTAAATCAAACACAAAAAGTGGCGACTAACATAATAATGTTAACTTTAGACTGAGTCACGCAAAAAATTATTCCCAATTTAAATGAGCTATCCATCAATAATGGAATAATGCTCCATATCATCACATTTGTGTAAATAAAACTCTAAATGCGAACAACTTGAAAATATGCAGCTATGGCTGACACAAAATAAAATTCAGTATGAAGAGGACCTTACTAAGCATAGATTATTAGAATTGATCAAAAAAACTTAAAACAAAAAGAAATAAACTTGAGTCGATATATGAAATTGAGCAGATTTTAGCAGAAAATGGACACAGGTCTGAGCTTATTATTTACCGCCCCAATCATTGCGATTTCAATCCTATTGAAATTACATGAAACACAGTCGAGAGTAATGTGGCTAATTTACATATTGAATTCAAAAATAGATCCCCCGCCTAGTCAAATAAGTATTAGGGTATTTCTGTTCATGAGTGACAACATTGTCATTATGTTCATAGATTTGAAAAGCGTGTTTTGGAGGTTAAGTTGCGAAACTGGAACTTTGGAGGCGTACGGCGCGCGATTAGTCGTCTTGATCTTGACCCCCAAATTTTTGGTGCTTCCTGGTGCGGGTTATTGGACCCTGGACGGAGGCATTCCTTTCGGACTTTTCCGGGAACGTTTTCCCGGAGAAAAATAAGAAAAAAGGAAAATCACGTGTGGCGTGGTCACAGTTCTGGTGGAGCGAGGTAGCCCAAATTTGGACAAGTGAAAGACGACCCAAGAAGGACCATAAAACAGAAGAAAACAGATATTTTTTGATTTATAATTAGTTAAAGTTGGTATCTTTGAAAGCTTATACCTTGGCCAAATATAGAGACGCGCGCGATTGGATTATTTTATTTAATATCCATTAGTTTAATTAATAGGAATATTGAAAAATTAAAAATTATTATTAATTAATTACCATAACATAATTTAATAACCAAAATTTT
>BHDV01048784.1:98145-111908 GCA_005406045.1 Adoxophyes honmai | reverse complement strand
AAGATAATTAGTGGCTAAGATGACATTATTTAGACGACGGTTGATTGCGGCTGAGTTAGTAATTTAGAAGGCAACTTAGATTTTTAAGTAGCCGATTATGCTATTAAAAAGAAGTCGGTTTAATTACTACCCATAAAAATACAGTAAAAATAAAGCATTTAGCAAATCAATATAAAATGCTATATTCAAATGCTATACGCATACACGTTGGCTTTGTGTGCGATACGAATGATGGAAGTATTATTCTGAGGATGGAAGATTTAATTTGTAAGTTGTTGAAAATAATAAAACGCATTACAAAAACACCCATTTCTAACGTTAAAGTAGCGACATCTATTATACGTCAAGGAAACCTCTACTGTGTCAAATAGACTAAAAAGCTTTTGCTACTCGTCCACAGGTGGCGTCTAAGCCTATTTTTTTACAAACGTCATACATAATCTACTCGCTCATAGATAGCGTTAGTAGTTGTAAATTTTGTTCGATTTTAGAGACAAGTAAATGGTCAATTAGTAGTAGTATGTTGTTTTGTTATAAGTATGTTGTAATTTTCCTAGTAATTTGAAATTGGTGCTAAATTGAAATTGAATTGCAATTTATGCCAAAATGGGCATACTCAAAATAAATCACCTTTAGGACAATTTTAGGATAAAATAATAATTCTGTTATTTCATCCAATTAGATTTTAATTTTATTAGTGTATTAGCGAAGTTGAAATCCAAGCAGTTTTAGTAAATTACAACGAATGTTTATTAAATTTATACTAAGTATTTTCGGTTCTAGAGCGATTCTTTAACAATTTAAATATTTCATCATTTTTATTTGAGAATACTAGAAATAAAAGAGTTTTTTTTAATATCATCGTACATAATTCACCAAATTAAAAATACTGTACTTAACGGCAAAAGACGGAGCTCCTTTTATCGACAATCACATTCTAAATTCTTGCTTTTATGATTTTTTTTTTATTTTCTAAGCCAAGAATGCTTGCTCCCTTCAGCCAATTAAAAAAATAAATCACGAACCTAATGACGCATAAAATGTTGCCATATATTTATTGAGCAGATAAAAATGAAATTAAATATTGAATAGCCATTTGTCGTGTAAGTTACGAGTCCACATATGGCCATATTAATTTGCCATAAAATACAACCCCTTCTAATATGATTTTGGCACAAAAGAAACTAGTTCGATAGCGAATTAGTGAAGCGGACATCTTTGGAATTTAGAGTTGGAGAAAAAGTGGGCTTAATACCAACATGAGAATAATAATGGACGTTTTAAATTATTGCTAAGATGTTTTGTATGAGTATCTGTCTGTCTAATTTTTTATCTGTGTTGTTGTAGTTTCCGATAACTTGTTTGTTTTTTGTTCAAATCTTGTAAAATTCCATTTCATTTTACATCCACTTTTCAGTTACCGATTGAGCTGAAATTTTGTAGACTTGTGTAAGTCGATTGACTATACACTACATAATCTGGTAGTAGAATTCTGGTGACCCAGCAGGGATCGTCTCCGATGGAGGGAACTCTTGGACCTAGGTCCGGTTGACCTAAAATTTTATGCACAGTAGGTATGTATAGTTATGATATGTTATATCTAAGCCAGGAGTCACCAATTAGTTTCGCTCGGGGTCCATTTTAAGAAATGAAGTGACATTTCCGGTCCACACATTTAATAAAAAAAATTAACAAAGGTAATTACGGAAATTACAAAGGTATTATTATTTACATAATATCAATGAGAAAGTGTCATTTTTGATTTTCTGTCTGAAGTTTGGAGTGGAATTGGTGCAAACTATTGACGTTAAATCCTGAAGATGAATGAAGATATATTTTTTCGGTCCGCATACAATGGGTCGGCGGTCCGTATGCGGACCGCGGTCCGCCATTTGGTGACCCCTGATCTAAGCTATATGACAATGAAGTACATTGTACAGTCAACCCGACATCACACAGGAAAAAATGTGGTAGAAGTGGCTGCGAGGCGTGAAATAGTCATTGTTTTGCCTATGTCACGTTTCGTGTGCTCTGCCTACCCCATTTGGCGTGATTATTTGTATGTATACCTATTAAAAAGTGAATATCTCCCGCATAGTAAAAGTACAGTAGCGGTTTTTGATTTTTTAAGTCGCTTGCTTTATTTCGCCGCTCAGAAAAATAAATTAGAAGCAAAATAAAACATGTATTAAATGTTATGACATTTCCAATGCATTTAGATCTTTCATGCTATTGTTGCACGATTCGTTCTGGCCGTTTAGGGAAGGGGTGAGCTGGACAGAATTTTAGCGTAAAAAAAGGGTGCCTTTAAATTCTACATACACATCGTTTATGGCATCTCTAGTAAGTGCAGTCACTATAAAATCCACAATAGGCTAGATGACTAGAAAAAACTATTTAGTCCGTCAGATAGACTACGAAAAAATATATTGTACCCATATTTTTTCTTTTATTTGACAGACGAAAAATGACGATAATACAGAGCCTAAAAGTTTCGCGTTACGTCACGAGCCCCCACTCAGGAAGTTTGATGATCTGTACCTTTGTCGATGTTTAATTATTTGATAAACTAAAAGATATGTATTATGTCTCTTTTTTCTATAATCTAACTTATGGACTAATTAGAATGATTAATTTTTAACCTTGTCATCATCCCTATTATCTGTGTCCCAGAAAAAAAAGCTAAAATAGGCAATTCCGAATTCTGAATTTATTTATTTTTCTGAGCTAATCACGCTCCATGGAGTTTATTCGTAATAGAATTTTACCAAGATAATTTTACGCTATTATAACATTTGGAGATACGATTATTAGGAAAATTGTGGATTATGCCAAATAAACTTTCTGCAAGAATAATATTAGCCGAAAATAAATCATGTGAAGTCAGTTATGCTGTACGTTTCGGACAAACAAAACATGCGAAATAGATGGCAAACCAATAAAAATAAAAATCGTGTAACTTCATGACAGTTGAAACCTATCCGCCTGCGTTCCAAGTCAATTGAACGACTGATTTACCAAAGGTTTGTTTCGCGTAAGCAAGATCGTCGTATCCTACGAAAAGGGGCGTAACTACAAAAAGTTGATTTTACAGGAGACGCTTTAAACTGTTTAAAAAAATCAGCGTAAAACCTAGTAATCTAAAATTAAAAAGTAAGAATACTTGACACCCTACAATTTTTATGGTTAAATATATTTTTTATTTTTTATGTAATTTATGTAAAATATGTCAGTTAATTCTTTTTTCCACGATAGTTTAAAAAAAAACTTTATTTTTTCACGAGGAAAAAGGGCGTAATGTAGTTAATGCCTTAAGAAATGGTGTCGTAAACACGTTATCTCCATGGAAAAGGGGCGTAAAGGTTATAACGACACCGTCCTAGGCCAGTACATGCGCAAAAGCTCCGCGTGTAAAAGGGCGTAATGGCGAACGCGGCCGGGGGTTTCCCCTCCCGCAGACTCCCCGCGCTTCACTTCTCCGCTAAAACAGCTTCTTACGGCTATAGTGGCGTTATTCGACGGAAGAAATAGAGCTATTGCAATTGTGGCTCATCTGAAAAACTTGAATAATTTTTCGAAATGAAATGACTTTGTTATATTTTAAGACTAGCAGATGTAGAAAAAAATACAGAATTCGATTATCAAAGAAGAGGAAAAAGGCATTAATGGTAATTACGCCCCTATTCGTAGGATACGACGAGATGACAGTTGTAGATTGGTTACACGAAAGCGTTTTACCGAGTCACTCGGGATCACGATCGCTTTCAGCCGTCAAGGCCATGCCGATTCCGAGCGTTTAGAGTTGCGGAGAACAGCCCATCGAATAATAGCGATTATTTATCCATGTGGTGTCAGATTTTAGAATCACACCTCTCCATTTCTTCCGTGAAATTTTTCTCATCATATCGTTAAAACCTAAAAAATATTATGCTAGAAGTTATCAATTGCATAATATTTACAAAAATATATACTGTATCATTTATGCACAGAAAAAAAGCTGTATTTATGCCACACCGCTTCGCACTTGGCTGAAAATCGAACAGCCTTGGTCTCTAAAAAAACAATCATAGACTAGAAAATGCTGGCACAATACAGAAGGAAAGTCGCTAGCTGACCTGAGAAAGAAATCGTTCCAATTTTGAAATTAGCCACACCCCCTATATTGTTATTGGCTGTGGAACACTTATCGAAACGGCGTATGTTACCCCTTTTCAGGTGATTGTTTCTGAGCTCTATTCAATTTAAATAGAGTTTGCTTTTGTACGAGCGGTAGACGGTATGAATTGATGTGTTTTCCTTAGTGAATAATTTTTACATATCGAATATCGATTGACACAGTAACGTATTTGAATTGTTCTTTTTTTGAATTTTTAGGGATGAATAAATAGGGTGTGGGTGTGGGTAGATAATTATAATAGCTGAGTACGATTACTTTTATATCATAGGTAGAGTTGTTAAAATACATGATTGCTGTGACAAAATTATTTTTTAAATGGATTCATTCATACTTATACATATAATAGACAATATATTTGTCGAAGTACATTTTAGTATACTGGGTCCACAGGAAAGACCTGTCCTGTTAAGTTTAGAATATCACCTCTCCATTTCTCCCGTGGATGTCGTAAGAGGTGACTAAGGAAATAAGACAAGCCATCAGCAACCAACTATTATACCTCTTATCCAAGTTGTAACCTAAAAATTACGCTAAAAGTGGCAAAGAAGCGTGAAGATCATGGTTTTGTCTATGTAGCGTTCTGTGTGCTCTACCTACCCGTCTTAAGAAATTATAGTTGGCTATGTTGTTTTAGGCCGGCCACATACATTCGGAATTTTGTGGCGGTCCATAGATTTTGTATGGATTGACTGCGTTCGGAAAGTCCGATTCGAGATTCCGAACGGAAAAATTCCGAATGTGTATGTGGCCGGCCTTATAATCAGTTCACACAATGAGTTTCGTAGCACTTCGTAGACGAGCTACGAAGTCGTAGCTATGCTACTAACGTCGTAGCTTCTCTACCTCGTTCCATTTAAGATTAGACTTTTACATACATACATACATACATCACGCCTGTATTCCCAAATGGGGTAGGCAGAGCACACGAAACGCTGCATAGACAAAAATCGGATTGGCGGGTGTGGATTGTTAACTTCACAAAGCGTTTAATTACTTTGTCGCTGTGTGCAGGTTTCCGCGCAATATTTTCCTTCATCGAATACTTTACATACAGAGATCACGCCTGTAATCCCTTATGGGGCAAGCAGAACACAAAACACTTTGATTGTAATTCCTGTATATTCTACGTAAAGTTTCACTTTTAGCAAATTGAAGTTGGAAATTCACATCTAAAAGAAATGGTTCTTCCGTGGAAATCGATAGGCTACTCAAGTCAAAAACATTTTGGGCTAGTAATCTGTCAATAATTGTAAATAGCCGCTAATCCATATTATACAAAAATGTTACACACATACTTACAGACATACATACAAGCATGTCTATTTCCAAAAGGTGTAGGCAGAGTACACGAAACATTACACAGACAAAACCATGGCCATTTCATGTTACGTAGCCACTTTTAGCATCATTTTAGGTTTAATAAACTGATAAAAGAGGTATAATAATGACAGGTTGCTAGCCTGTCGCCTTTAAGGCATACCCTAACATTTTCTTAGTCGCCTCTTACGACATCCACGGAAGAAATGGAGAGATGTTATTCTAAACCCGACACCACACGGGATAATGTTAAACTGGCAGTATATAATTTAACACAAAAAAAACATATTTTGCAATGAATAAGTCTTAACGAAATCTATAAAAACATACTTACACCCTTTCTCTTCCTTATGAATAAACCAATACATGTATAGACCAATCTCTTACACTAGGATACTAAAAAAAACAACTTGACCCTTAACTTTAGCGAAATAAGCGCTAAAATCTACTCTCCCTAACTGCAAAACGAACTTTGCAAGCGGGGAAAATCCAGCGTAAGCTGACCTCTCATCCCCCATACACAACCCTGTATTTTTAAGCAATTGTTCCACGAGAAGGGGACGAAGAAGCTCTATGTAATATGGTGGCTGCGAACAAAAGGACACCTAAAAACGCCCCCTTCGTAACCACTCCTCTTTCGAATCAGTTGCTCTTTGAATTTCGAACGCCGCGAACGTTCCGAACGCCGGGCCGCATGCCGCGAAAAAACCAAAGACAATCCTTTTTTTTTCTCAGTGGCCAGTGCGTTGTGTTAATTAAAAAAAATATGCCGCTCTAATA
This sequence comes from Adoxophyes honmai, assembly GCA_005406045.1. Taxonomy (NCBI): domain Eukaryota; kingdom Metazoa; phylum Arthropoda; class Insecta; order Lepidoptera; family Tortricidae; genus Adoxophyes; species Adoxophyes honmai. Next base: position 105,634 of record BHDV01048784.1, on the reverse strand, counting down.
TGTACCCGAATGACAAAAATGGTCTAAAATTGCCGTTCAATCAGAAATTCGACCACAATATGTTGAAAACTATACAGAATTTGTGCTACAACAAAACTAATGCGCCTTTTAACATGACCTCTCCTTTCCTAGTTGACAATATCCTTCACCACCAAAAAGTTAATTTACACAATCAATATCTAAACCAGCAAATTGAATACGTAATGCAAAGGAACTACGAACGTTCTCGCGAAACCTCGCCGGAGGTCGAAAAAGTAGACGACGAAGAAAACCGTGAAGAAAACAAGATGGACGACGATTCGAAAACAGATGACGACGAATTTTCAAAAACGGAATACTACAACGGCGATTTCAAAAGCGAGGAGAAGGAGGTTCTGAACATTCCAAATTTGAATCGGCGCTGTCAGAATTGTAACGGATTCGAGTGTTCTCCGTTCGCTTGTAAGAAATCTAGTGTTACCAGACTTGAGGAGTTGGAGAAGCGGTTTCAACTGGGTTACCAGGATGGGTCTGATGAGGATGGGAAGGACAAGTCGTATACTGATGACCTGGTGCGTTGTGAAGAGTTGGAGAAAAAGCCCATGTTGAAATTTAGTGTTAGTGCTATTCTTGGCGATAGAGAAGACAGCGGTGCCAAGAACAGTGTTAGTGGTGAGTCTATTTTTATATTCTAGTATTCTAAATGTAAATATATATTGGTATTAGATAAAAAAACTGCAAAAAAATCTGAATTTTTGTATGGGAGCCCCCCTTAAATACTAATTTAATTTTTATTCAATTATTTATTTTTAAGTAGATATTTAATTAAACATTCTGTGAGCATTTCAAGTATTTAGCTGTTACAATTATTTAAATAGACCCAAAACAGCAAAAAAAAAACTGCAAAAAAATAGGTTTTTTTGTATGGGAGCCCCCCTTAAATACTTATTTTATTTTATTTTAATTATTTTCTTTTAAAGTAAATATTTAATTAAATATTCTGTGAGCATTTCAAGTATTTACCTGTTACAGTTATTTAAATAGATCCAAAATAGAAAAAAAAACTCGTTTTTTGTATGGGAGCCCCCCTTAAATACTAATTTTATTTTATTTTTATTATTTCCTTTTAAAGTAAATATTTCATTAAATATTCTGTGAGCATTTCAAGTATTTATCTGTTACAGTTATTTAAATAGATCCAAAATAGCAAAAAAAAAAACACGTTTTTTGTATGGGAGCCCCCCTTAATTATTATAATTATTTTAATTTTAGTATTTGTTGTTATAGCGGCAACAGAAATACATCATCTGTGAAAGTTTCAACTCTCTAGCTCTTACGGTTCGTGAGATACAGCCTGGTGACAGACAGACGGACAGACAGACGGACGGACAGACAACGAAGTCTCAGTAATAGGGTCCCGTTTTTACCCTTTGGGTACGGAACCCTAAAAAAGCATTCATCTTATGCTGGGGCCACACTAACGGGAAATGGCTTTAATTATCGTGATAATGGACGTCAATCATATGGTGAAAATCACATTTTAACGCGATAATTAATGCCATTTCCCGTTAGTGTGGCCTCAGCGTTATAGAATACGGATAACTCACGTTTTGAATCGAGTTTAGCTCGACATTTTTCGGGCCAATTCGTAGCCTTTCATCGAGCAGTCACGTGAATAGAGCGGTGGCGCGCAGTGCGCGTTTGGCAGCAGCAGCCGTCTCCTAGATGAGGGGCTACGAATTAGCCACAACATGTCGAGCTAAACTCGATTTAAAAGGAGAGTTATCCGTATTTTATAAGATGGTGAGTCTCACGGTGGTTTAATGTTCAATAAATAAAGCATTAAGTAATGAAAAAAAAACATAAAATGTAGAAAAGGGCACCCAGGCATGGTCCCAAAGACGCTGGCAGCGTTTCCTCGCTGCATCGCAATGCGTCGAGCGAGGAAGCTGCCAGCTCTTCGGTTATTCTAAAGGGCAGCGCGAACGACAGACATTTTGTGCGATCGAGTCTGCAGCGCACAAAAAGTCTGCGAGGATTGTATGCATTGTGCGCCGGACTTTTCGCGCGTCGTGTGCGTTACTGCATATAATTCCATAGGTTCTATTTTCACAGAGTAAAAAGTCCGTCGCGGATAGTCTGTCGTCTGCGCAGGGCCTTAACTAGCTGTGCCCGCGACTCCGTCCGTGAGGAATTTTGTGAACTTGAACCTTTTTCGCAGCGCACGCAACGGAAGCTCAAAAAGATGAATAATTTTTCTCGTTTCTTCCATTTTTTTTTTTCAATGTTTCTTCGCTCGTATTAGTCGCAGCATGATGTTATATAGCCTAAAGCCTTCCTCGATAAATGGTCTATTCAACACAAAGATAAATTTTCAATTCGAACCAGTAGTTCCTGAGATTAGCGCGTTCAAACAAACAAACCCTTTCGCTTTATAATATTAGTATAGCTTTTGAAGTCTAAATTCTAAATTCTACATTTTAAATTCTAAAGTCTAATTAAGTAGGTACTAAATTTCGTTGAACTTATCTAAAAATACCTATACCTATTCCAACGCCAATAAATAAAATGCTCTGCAAATAGGCTCCTAAGAGCACTTTTATGCGTTTTTTTCGAGTCTACCAGCGTTTCGGAAAGACCATCATTGCCATGAATGCGCCGCAAGAAACTTATGATGCGAAAATAGGATATTTATACATACATACGCGGGACTTAAACACGACTTGATTTATTTACCTTCTCGAGGTTTCGGCCGCGTTACAGCGACCGTGGTCACTAGTTTACTCCACTTACATTATGCAAAAATAGGAGTTATAATTTTGATGTCAATCCAGCAAACATTTCGAGGTCGAGTAGACGTTTTGGTCTCAACTTTAAGTTGTTTAGTATAGTCGTATAAAGGTCGTAAGGACGTTTACTCGACGCAAAAAGGGCCCATTTTATTCAACTTTAAGTCGTATAAGTTTCGTGTAAGCGTCGTATAAATACCTTTTTAGTCGCATAATCGTCATATAGTCGTCGGCGATTTGGCTGCAAATCACATAAAAATAGCGCTTGCGACGTTTATTCGACATTTTGTAGAGTAGTGGTGCCTAATATGATTTTTATATAATGTAATGGTTGTGTTATTGTCGCGTAAAGATGATGTGATGTGACTCCTGATAAGTATAGAATTTTCGTTCGATGTTGACTTGACTTAATTTGATTTGGAATTATTTGCAGCCGCCATGTTTTAATACAAGTAATATATTTGGACATTTGAGATGAAACAACCATATTCACCAACTGGAAACTACTGTGTACTTAAGTTTACTGATGAATGTGAAGTAATTTTGTATCAAATTTTTTAAGCGCTTTTAATTTTCTTAAGTATTAATATATTTTTATTAAAAATTTATTACGTTTATGCGTTATATGACCACTATATGACTTCCCGACCTATAAACTGTGTGTTCAAAATGGAAATGGTCGCCATGATAGTCGGTTTAGGGTTCAATAATGAAATAATTAAACGTCTGCACGCGTATTTTCTCTCTTGTACTCATATTCAAAAAGCAGTGTTTTCTGTTGATCGCAATAACTGATAACATAAGTGTTGATTCAGATTGTTCAGACCGATACAAACCCAAAATAATATTTTTGTTTTTAGATGAACCGTAAAACGATCTACAATTATGCGGATATTGATTAGTAGATTAAAAGGAAGCAATCCAAGATATGCAAGACATTATTTTTTTAGAGTGCCGTACCGTACCGAAAGGGTTAAAGACTTCACTGTCTGTCTGTCCGTCTGTCACCAGGCCGTATCTCAAGAACGGTAAAAGATAGACAATTGAAAATTTCAGAGATTATGTATTTTTGTTGCCACTACAACAACAAATACTAAAATTAAAATAATAATAATTAAGTTGGGCTCCCATACAAAAAAACACTAAATTTTGGCCGTTTTTAATGGTCACCATTCTGCAAGCTGTATCTTTATAACCGTGATAGCTAGGCAGTTGAAATTTTTACGTGTTTGTATTGTCACTACAACAACAAATACTAAAAACAAAATAATAATAATTAAGCGGGGCTTCCATGAAAAAAAGTGTTTTTTTTACTGTTTTGGTACGGAACTTATCGTGCGCGAGTCCAACTCGTACTTGGCCGATTTCTAATGCTGCATGCATGTGGCAAAATCAATAGCCTACTTTTTAAAATCATCTCTGCAGTCATAAATTTCGGTCAAAGTGCTTTCTTTGCAACAATTAACATTATATTCACTTTTGGACTGTGAATTACTATCAAATTCGAAAAATGAGAAAGAATCCTAAAAAGCAAATGAACTGCAGGGCATAGCCGCGAAAGCACTGCGCGGTTCACAAAAAGGACTTACTAAATATGTGTAGCATTTGCATTTAATTGTGATACGGAACCATTTTCATTTTTGTCCCTGTCAGCTTGACCTCTCGATTTATCATCGCTTTTAACTTTCAAAAGGGTGGAAGTCACATAAATGTAGAATTTAAGACCTTAACAGGAGTATTAATGTAATAGTGGTCGTATTATCGTGTTTGTGTTACTTGAGGACGTATACACGTTGCACTCGTAACATTTAGTCAACATTTATATAACGGTCAAAAGTACGACGTTTATACAATTGTTGTTCGAGTAACAGTTGTATAAAAGAGAATTTCATAACGAAATTGACACTTACTCGACATTTATACGACGGAAACGTTTACACGACGAAAACGTCATATAAGTATGTTTTATAGACGTCATCGTAGACACCATTATACGACGGTCGTATAAAAAGTCGAAAGAACGTCTATACGACGTTATTATACGACAAAAAGTGTATATGACTATTCGGACGTATAATGCACTATTACTTGACGAAGAGTTAGAAAAGGTACTGTAATACAACTTCTATACAACTAGAGGTCTTATAAACGTTTCATTATACGACCAAAATGTTTGCTGATGTGTCGATGAGGTGTGGTGTCGGGTTACAATAACGCCTCTCCATTCCTTCCGTGAATGTCGTAAGAGACGACTAGGGAAATAGGTTTAGGTCTTTAGGCGAGGGGCTAGCAATCTGTCACTATAGGTACTATCTCTTCCATCTCTTTTCAAACCTAAAATTATGCTAGAAGTGGCCGCAAAGCGTGAAGTAGTCATAATAATGGTTTTGTATGTACCTATGTAACTCTTTATTGTACAGAATAAACATGACAAAATAAACAAAACAGAACACAAGTACAAAGGCGAACATATCCCTTAAGGGATCTCTTCCTGCTAACTTTTAAGCTATTGACAAAACATGTGAAAATAGAGTAGACACAACACAAAGAGATAAGGGCACACGGGCTATTTTATACGCGCGCACGACGCTCGTATTAAGAACGCGCGTCTTCGGCGCGTCGACTGCGCGTTTTAAATACGCCGTGTGCTATGGCCCTGGTTAGAAGGTTGCGTTCAAATCGCGTTTGAAGCGCGTATACGCGCGTCATCTGCGCGTCGACTGCGCGTTTTAAATACCCCGTCTGCTATGGGCCTAAATGAGGAGGAAATAAAAAATACCAAACCTAAAATAAACAGACAAATGTCTTTTGTCTATGTCATATTTCGCGTGACTGCCTACCCCATCTGGGAATAAAGGCGTGATGTGTATATGTATATGTTTACAGTACACATGTCTATTCAAGAGGTATTCATTCCAAATGCGACACCACACGAGAATGGGAACCATGCCATCGAAATAATCGATTCTGAATCGACTGAAAAAAGGCATCCCCTACTAGAAGGGTTGGGAGAGTACTTACACCGCAGAATAGGTACAACAACATACAATCACGCCTATGTTCCAAAATAGGGTAGGCAGAGCACACAAAAGTGAAGTTTTAAGTTAGAGACATACAATTAGTGATAGATTTAGCCTATTGCTTCAAATATGTATACTTTACATACTACATATTCTCATGCCTGTATTCCCATGAGGGGTAGGCAGAGCATATGAATTCAAAAAAAGTGCCACGTTTAGCAATTTCAGGGTAACCAGATGGTTAAACGTGATATTGCAGTGACAGGTTGCTGGCCCATCGCCCACAATACACTAACCCTTTCCCAGAGTCGACTCTTACGATACCCACGGGAAGAAAGTGGGAGGTGCTATTCTAACCCGGCACCATACAATTTACAATCATCTCAATATGTTTTGATAAACATAGAAAGCGTAGCTGTCGCAGGCGGATTGTATAATCCGCCGTTTTACATAACGCCTAGCCGTTTTGCAAAACACCGCCGTTTTGTAAAGCGGCGGCTCAACGTTCAGCCGGATTGTAGTTGCGAAACGTTCTTCAATAAGGCGGCCCACGTTTAGCCGTTTGTACTACTACCAATATTGTAGGGTGACCATGAAATGTTGAAAATGAAAATATTTATTGTTGTAAATGTTTTTAGTTAGTAGTTGGCTTATTTAAAAAAAAAACTGAGCTTTTATAAAAAAAAATACTAACCTCGAAGGCCAAGGCGGGAGCTCGCTGCGCTTCGCTCCCGCCTTGGCCTTCTAACCTAACCTGTCCGAGTCGTATTCGCTCCGAGGTGGTCTTCCTCGCTCGCTGCGCTCGCTCGGTCAAAGCGGCGGCAAATCTCTCGCCGTATTACATTATGCCTAGCCGTAATGAATAATGTTTAGCGCCGAATTCATTCCGGCGGTTTTTCATTCCGCCGCATTCAATCCGGCTAAACGTTGAGCCGCCGCATTACAAAACGGCGCTGTTTTGCAAAACGGCTAGGCGTTATGTAAAACGGCGGATTATACAATCCGCCTTCGACATAGCCATCACGTTACTTGACGTCAAGGCCCTGCGCAGACGACAGACAATACGGGACGAACTTTTTAGTCTGTGAAAATAGAACCCATGGAATTATAATATGCAGTAACACACACGACGCGCAAAAAGTCCGGCGCACAATGCATATAATCCACGCAGACTTTTTGTGCGCTGCAGACTCGATCGCACAAAAAGTCTGTCGTCTACGCTGGCCCCAAATTTGACAGAGATGCGTCAGGTTACTAAGGCGCAGCGCAGACGACAGACTTTTTGTGGAATCGAGTTTGCGGCGCACAAAAAGTCTGTGTAAATTGTATGCATTGTGCGCCGGACTCTTTGCGCGTCGTGTGCGTTACTGCATTTAATTCCATAGGTTCTATTTCCAGACTAAAAAGTCCGTCGCGGATAGTCTGTGTGCGCAGGGCCTGAAGTTCCCGGTAGATGGCGCTAACCCGCAGCACAGCGAGGTAGCGTTGTGTCACGGCGAAATATAGGTATATGAACCTAGCTGTGGTTTATAGATAAGAAGTTTAACTAGATTTGACTTATTACAGTAATTTTTGGAAGGTGAGCATCATTATACGATACTCCCCTTGAGCTTGAGATTTATAACTTACTAGCTTTCCGCCCGCGGCTTCGCCCGCGTGGAACTCGGTTATATTGCGGTATAAAGCACAACTATAAGAAAA
>BHDV01048784.1:84421-96515 GCA_005406045.1 Adoxophyes honmai | reverse complement strand
AGGGTCAGAAAATTGAAAAAAAAAACTTCACGTAATTTATGGACGCCCCCTTACAGCTAAAACTAAACCCGTGTGGTGGGGTAATACTAAAACCCTCCTTAGTCACCTCTTACAACATCCACGGAAGAAATGGACACTATTCTAAACCCAGCACCACACAGGTGTTATTAACAGATATAGCAAAAACTTGAGTAATATAAAATAAGAAGAGTCATAATATAACATAGGTACTAGCTTTTGCCCGCGGCTCCGCTCGCGTTAAATTCCGGGCAACACAGAAATAACACTTTTAAGCTGATTTTTTACACCCTTGGTTACATTATTAGACGATTACCAAGGATCTCTATTTTTTTCAAAATGAAACGTAGCCTATATCAATTCGGAAGAATGTAGCATTCTAATAGTGATTTTTTTTTAATCGGCCCAGTATTGTTTGAGCCTATTCACTACAAACATACAAAAATACAAACAAACTAATCTTTCCTCTTTATAATATTAGTATAGATAATCATGCCTCTTTTATAGACAAAGGAGTTTTGTTATGTTGTTGTTGAAGTGATTAAAAATTTAGATTAAAACTTAAAAAATATAAATTTTCTAAAAATAAAAACCACTCATTTAATTTTTTTATCATATTTTTTTGTACTTTTTTTTAACATTCAGCACCTATAATCATATCATTATTACGTCACGCGCGACGAATGTAAAGTATAATGAAAGCAGACACCTTAATTGATTATAAATCGGAGGCTGAAAGCGAACTACATTAATGTATTCTGTACCTTCTTTTCCACTATCGATAATGTCGATACATTTGTTTATCGATATTTTTCCACATTAGTCGATGTCTTCCAAACGAACTTTTGCAAGACGTAAACGTAAATTCTGGTTGAGATAATTCCTTGTAAATGTTAAGAATTGTTATAATTCCATCGAAATATCATTGTAATGGCATAAATCTACCTAAAATTAATAAACGTAATTTTTAGACGCCTACAGTTCGATTTTAATGTAAGGGTGACGCCGCTACAAGGTTGTATCGTGGTAATTACTGTCAGTGTCCTAGGGATCATGTCTCGTCGATTGTCCTATAATTATAACGAAATTAAAACAAAACGAGTTCCTATTTCAGGGGTCTCCCTTACAAAAAACTAAATTTTATGCAGTTTTTGGCAACGAAACCTCGCCCGTGTGGTGCCGGGTTAGAAAAGCACCTCCCCCTTTCTTCCCGTGGGTGTCGTAAGAGTCGACTCTGGGAAAGGGTTAGGGTATTGTGGGCGATGGGCTAGCAACCTGTCACTGCGATATGACGTTTAACCATCTAATTACCCCGAAATTGCTAAACGTGGCACTGGATTTTTGAATTCATGTGCTCTGCCTACCCCTCTTCGGAATACAGGCGTGAGAATATGTATGTATGTATGTATTTCCGCTGTCAGACCGTGAAATGGAAAAAGCCGTCGGCACTTTTTCTATTCGTTTATAATCCGTCGCATCGAATTACAGAAAATGCAAGGTAAATAACACTTCTCCATTTATTCCGTGGATGTCGTAAAAGGGGATTAAGGATATAGGTTTAGGTATACTTTAAGCGACAGGCTAGAAACTTGTGACTTATATTACCTCTTCCATCTGTTTTCTAACTTAAAATCATGCTAGAAGTGGCTGCGAAGCGTGGAGTAGTCATAATCATGGTTTTGTCTACATGTTACGTTTTGTGTGACCTGCCAACCCCATTTGTAATGTAAATTCAGCTTATTATAATACTTTTTTTTCACGGACATTGCAAGAGACGACTAAGGAAATAGGTTTAGGTATACTCTAAGCCAAGGCTGCTCAACCTTTTGAAGAGTCGGGCCAAACGGTAGATTCAGTCGTTAACAAAGTGCTACTTACATTTTCTACTATAACTAATGCTAGGTCAGTTATTGCTGGAAATTCATCCAAGCCATAATTGCGCGGGCCACTTAAAGTTCTTCCGCGGGCCACACTATGGTTGAGCAGCCTTGCTCTACATAAACGACAGGCTATACCTGTGACTTATACAACCTCTTCCATTCAAACCTATCGAACGCAATTCAAAACTAATCAAAAACAACGCCGTTAAAAACAACCGATCGTTAATAACCAACCGTTTACGCCATAATAACGGCGTAACAGCTCCCTCTATCCGACATCTTAATTTACTAAACGTAACTTGCAATATGGCGGGAGTTTTTCAATAAAACTGGCAACATCTGGCAGGACACTTAGGAGCGGGGGCGGAGAGGGACAGCGCTATACAACTAGCCGTAAGCTCGAGAGGGACGGAGGGTGGGGTGTCCGAAATTAATATGTCTTTTCTTAGCACTGTGTTTTATTATTGGTGGATATATCTCTATTAATAATTGTGTTATTGGATAGAATATTGGGTTTTTATTGTGGACGAGCCGTAAATATGGTTGGTGTAAACGTGAAACTGAAATGAAATATACATATACTAAAGTGGCTTTAAATATCCTGAATACCTATAGAGTCTACTCTGGGAAAGGGTTAGTGTATTGTGGGCGATGGGCTAGCAACCTGTCACCACAATATCACGTTTGACCATCTGGTTACCCTGAATTTGCTAAACGTGGCACTGGATTTTTGAATTCATGTGCTCTGCCTACCCCTCCTGGGAATACAGGCGTGAGAATATGTATGTATGTATGTAAATATCCTGTCAATCGCCTGAAGGTTAACTGGCAGAGATCACTTCGGGGGTAGTGAATGGATGCTAAATTGCGGTTCGCGATTTATGTCGTTTTAAAAAAACTAATCACTAGTTCTCGTTCAAAATAATTTTCAGCGGAAGTTTGTATTTTGTATGGCAATGTACAAGTACGTCGTATTTTTTTATCATTCTCATGTTTTAGAAGGGGACACATTTTGTTTTAGAAATGTCTCTCGCGCAAACTATTCAGTTTAGAAAAAAAAAATCTGTTTAAAAACCTCACTATAATTTTTGAAGACCTATTTGATGGAAAAAAATGTTGAGTTCCAGTTAAGTATGGGGAGCCCCAAAAATGTATTGCATTTGTTCTACTATTGTGTAAAAATCTTAATGCGTTTCACATAATACATCTTCTTGTACTTACCAAGTCCGAGTTCAAGATGTAAAATAGTCATGATTTTCTCTATGTAGCGTTTTATGTGCTCTTCATACCTCATTTGAGAATACAGTACGTATTATACCCGTTCGGTTAAATATACCAACATTGTAAAACATAGAGGATAGAACCTATAGAGAAACAATGTTCGCAACCCCGGTCCGCAAATAGTTTGTTGATTTCAACATACTAAACGTCACCGTCACTGTCACAGAAACTGTACAGAGCCAATAACCGTAGAGAAAAAGGCACTAGCGTTACGCGCGATCTTGGACCGGCCAATAAGAGCACAGCGATCACTTCAATTGTTTTGCGGAATAATTTCCGAACAACCACAATGACATTAGTACTCTATAGGTTCTATCCTCAATGTTGTAAAATTTGTAAATTATTAGCAATGTTGCCAGCCCTCTGGACACGCTACCCCATTTAGTTTTAAATGTTAACTATACAATTTTTTAAGTTGTATATTTACGCCTGTTTTTTATTACTGAGATTGGCACGTTTACGATATTCCGAATTATGATCTACTTTTTAATCTTTGATAATAAAATGATATAGCCGGTGTTGCCTGTTTTTTTACTAATATAAAACAGTGCTGTGCCTGTTAAATTAAATTTAGTATATATTTTATTGGCAAGCCATCCCACAAAATAATGTAACAAACGTTGAAATTTGTTTGATTACGATAATCACATTTTAGTAAATTTATAAACTTATGAAATGTGTAATGTGACTGTGTGGTGCCAGTTTAGAACCCCGTGTGGTGCCGGGTTAGAATAGCACCTCCCCCTTTCTACCCCGTGTGGTGCTGGGTTAGAATAGCACCTCCCCCTTTCTTCCCGTGGGTTTCGTAAGAGTGGACTCTGGGAAAGGGTTAGTGTATTGTGCCTGTCACTGCAATGTTACGTTTAACCATCTGGTTGCCCTGAAATTGCTAAACGTAGCACTGGATTTTTTTAATTCATGTGCTCTGCCTACCCCTCTTGGGAATACAGGCGTGAGAATATGTATGTATGTATGTATAAAAGCAAACCACGTGTATCCAGAGTGCAAACATTGTCGATGGTGTCAAGCACCACTAAACAATATAATTTTAAACAAAAAAAACCGACTTCAAAGTAGCAATATTTTGAAAGTATTCTGTTTACTGAATGTAAAATCTTGACTTCATCAACAAATTACCAAAAACACCGTACACCTCCATATAAAATTTGAAGAGTTCCCTCGATTCCTTTAAGATTCCATCATCAGATCCTGGTTTCGTGCCAATGGGACCAATTTCCCTTTCGATTAAAAAAAAAATTTTGAAAATCGGTCCACGGGTCTCCGAGATATCGAGTAACATAAACACAAAAAAAAATTTGGTCGAATTGAGAACCTCCTCCTTTTTTTGAAGTCGGTTAAAAACGGGGTATCATTATTAGCGAATTTGGCATTGTACAAATTTGGCATTTCAATTTAGTATCTTAGAATAAAAAATAGACTACAAGATTTTGTTTTAATCGTGAATTTGTTTATTACTTATAACGTCTCATGTGCCTTTACCCAGTGTAGGTGGCCCAGGGCTGATCAAAATAACAATTAACAGCCAAGACATATAATATTTAAAAATAAACTTTACAAAACACAAACTTCATTAGGAGGCTGACTTAGAACGGATTACATTTAAAAACAGTGACAGCATCACGAAAACCAAAAGAATACCATAAATAAAAAACTTAAATTAGACCTCTATGAGCGCGTCAGCTACACCCAGTTTGTAAATGATGATACTGAAGTATTCGTAATATTTATGTGTGTTATGTGGACCTATAGAGGAAAAACGTACGATCTTGGGCAGGTCAATAAGAGAATATAGCAATCACTGCGATGGATTGGCGGAATCGTTTCCGAACAACCAAAATGCTGCCGGATAGTCCAGCGGTTAGAGAACCTGACTGTGAAGCTTTTGAGGTCCCGGGTTCGATCCCCGGTCGGAGCAGATGTTTGTATGATGAATACCTACGAATGTTTGCTTTCGGGTCTTGGATGTTTATCTATATATAAGTAAGTTTATCCGTTGTCTAGTACCCATAACACAGGCATTAAATTGCCTACTTTGGGACGAGGTGATTGGTGTAAAAATTGTGCATTGATATTTTTTTATTTATTTATTTAATGACATTAGAACTCTAGTGGATAACAACTACTCGCTGTGTGGAGGGTGGCCGGAATTTGACTAAATGTAAACGCGTCTTTTGTGGCACTGGACGGTTAACACTTACATTTAATTACATACGTAAATGTACGTCCCACGTACTTACATAGGTATTGTCAATGATGGTTTAAGACTTACTTACTGATAATTAGTTATGAACGTAAGCACTAAGCACGTAAAGTAAATATTGACTCTACCAACATTCTTTGTGTCTACTCTTGTTTATCTTATAAATACAGTCCGCCAATCGCTTAAGTCTGTACTTGCTGAGGTACTTGCTATCTTAACGAGTGTTCTACAAAAAAAGTTAAAACGCAAGCAAAAAAAACACGATTCTGTTAGCCCGCTGAAAAACGCCCAAACAACCCCGTCACGTACCAACATACTAAAACAAACGAGAAAATCAAAAATCGAACTCCTACCATAAAATTATGCATATCGTCTCCCGAGCCCATATTAACATGTCATTGGCGCCATATTGCCATAATATTTGAATTCGGAACGGCATTCGAACGCCCACCCTTTACCGTTGTCAAAGCGATATTCAGGCGAAATTGTACTCTAACTTGTAACAGTCAAGAGTGTACTTGATTTTCGAGTGCGCACATAAAAAGTGGTACAGTATTAGAATATTACAGTTGTCAAAGCTTTACGTAAAGGAAAATGGACGTTGGGTGTAAAATAATAAGGACCGTAGGAGATTTCGGGGACATTATTTTTAAATTGGTAGAGTATTACGTTTTTTTGCGAGCCGAATCGGAATAACGTTTTGGATAAATCTTTTTGGAGGTAGTTTTAGAAATGGTTTCAGGTGTCGCTTATATTGTTACTGGGTCTTTGTAAATGCAATTGAATGGTAGTTTCACTGTTATACAGGGTGGTCGGAAATTGACCGTGAATATTTTAAACAGTGGTCGGGTAAACGCGCCTGATGAAGTTTTTTCTCGGATTTATTGACAAAAAAACGAAAATCTGAAAATATTGCCCAGTCCTTTGTACTCCGGCTGTTAGTCAACCGCGTAGCATCGCAATGTCGAACGATTGCAGGTGCGTACGCGCCGACTAACGGTTCTTACGTATGGGACGTAAGGTAGGTAAAACACAGGTTGCAATGACCTGAAAAGCGATGAAACACTTGTCTTCGAAAATATTTTGCAGGGGGTTTTCAGACGTGGCGGTCTGGCGGTATGCGTAAAGCATTTTCCCACCGCCCAAAAAAAGGGTGGTTTTCTGACCCCTGGTTGAAATATATACGGTCTACTTGTATAAAGTATTGAGTTTTGGGCCACGCCACGGTGGCAGCTACAAAACTACGCCGCTAATCATCTTACATGTCGACCTAACTAAACCCTATAAAAACTCGTAAGCTATTCGTTCAAATACCACGCCTAGCATTGTTTAAAAACAAATGGTTACTAACGCCTTCCTCACCGCAATTCAAATTTCGAATGCGTCGCTCGTTTAAATTCGGAACGCGTTGCGGTCTTGTTAACGCTAGTGTTGGTACACCTGCGTGGCGCCGGTTAATCGGCCGTCGTTATGTTGGCAGCCGTGTTCATTATAATTTGAACGTGTGTAGTTCTGTGGGTAATTGCGCGGTTTGATTTAAACTAGTGTTGTTCGCGCGTGAATGAATGAATGAATGAAATTTAGATGGCATTAAAGGAATTGGGGAGGTAGAGTAGAACCAGCGAGTCGCTGCAGAAAAAAAAAGCGGCAAATTCAAAAAATCTTTATATGGTATTACTAACTATAGTAGGAGAAAACTGTTTTGGTACTTGACAATTTTTTTTAGTACTTAATTAGTTTTCAAATTAAATGATACAACCATCTATTTATACAGATGAATTTGAAGACAATTTTGATTATGACTCATGGATAAATGTCTTTATTATTTTATAAATTTGTTTTAATAAAAAATACATTAGTTATATTAATCTATTATTGACTACTAAGTACTGTAGAGCTACGGGGGTTTAGTTAATAGGTAACTTTGTAAATAAAAACTGTTCTTGAGAATATTCTGATTTATTTCGCTAGTTTTCTATAAACTGACAAATCTATTATGTTTTTCTGAGTGACATCTTAATATTCTTCTTTTTTATGTATTCCAAATTTACATAATTACATATATAAAACCTATTGTACATCCCTCCTCCCTACAAATGGAGGGGGATCCTACTCTACCCTAGAGCCCTACCTATCGACGGGCATAAACATAACACAGCCAGCCTTTACTAGAGGCTAATCACACACACCTCTATTTATAATGTATATTGTCAAATTTAAATAAAGTACAAATTTCATTATAGGTGGGTATGATTTTAACTATTGAAAAACCGTCGCAAAAATAATAGTTATGGCTGCAACCTATTCTGAATCTATTTTTAATACAATATTATTCAAGATAATATTAAAAAAATTGACAATGTTAAAGTTTAAAAATCGTAATCTCTACTGCTATTCAAACTTATTCCTATCAAGTTTCTTTAGCGTGGCTTCGAGCTTGAACACCAATCCAGTGTTCACTAGGCTGCCCTCATGGCAGTCTCCCAGCTGCCTCGACGCTCACCATGAACTTTGACACAGGAAAATAAAATTTTGTTTATACATACATAATCAACATGCTAATATGCAATGAGTATAATGTGGTGGACATCATACATTTGAGACTTTTTCATTGTATAAATATATTTTCCTTTGAATGCAAACTGTTCTTGTTCAATTGAAGACATGAGCAACAACCATACATGCATAAAGGTTAACATATTTATAAATGAATAAAAATAAAATATATATGCAGGACCAACTCTATTTTCCTCAACAAGACACATCAATTCCTCTTTTTTATAGCACTCTTCGTATGGGATTTTATTTTCCCTTAGCCATTTTTGAATGTCTGCCTTCAAGCTGTGCATGGTTGGAGGCTTATTTATTTGTGTGACATGGTAACTTGCATTGTCCATTACAATCACACTATAGGCTCCGTCAAATTTGGGATCAACATTTCACATAACCACTTTAAAAAATTTGCACTATTCATATCATCATGATAATCAGCTGCTTTGGATTTTGTGCTAAATACAAG
Source organism: Adoxophyes honmai (assembly GCA_005406045.1). Lineage (NCBI taxonomy): Eukaryota > Metazoa > Arthropoda > Insecta > Lepidoptera > Tortricidae > Adoxophyes > Adoxophyes honmai. Next base: position 88,096 of record BHDV01048784.1, on the reverse strand, counting down.
CAGAGAATTTGGCACAAATCCTTGCTCTGATCCAGCATGCACCATAATATGCCTTTTGCCGGATGAAATTTTTTCAACATCACTGGAATGCCATTGCCATGACTTTTTTGGTCTATAGTTTTGATGGACATATGTTTCATCAAAATAAACAATCAATTTTCCTTCTTGTTGTTTCTTGTGTATACTTCTTAGAAATCTTTGTCTCCATCCAGATATTTCAATAGTTTGCTTGATATTTTTATCACCCAGGCCAGCTAGAATCAATATAAATAATTAAGTACGGTATTATAATACAAAAACACCAACGTTCCTATTATGTAAATAATTCAAAGTGAAAGACTGCAACTAAAAGCATCAACATTGTTTGACAATAACTTACCGCGTCTGAATGATTTCATCCAATATTCGTTTATTTTTCAGTAATCTCTCATTTTCGTCACTTTTAACCTGATTGTAGTTAGAGATCATAGAAAATAACATGCTTCTTACACTGCTTCTGATCGGTTTAGCCATTATAACAGGATAATACTTCCGTAACAAATCACTGATGCGATATTTTTAGGTTATGTAAAACCGTGATTGACAAATAGTTTGACAGATAAAATTGTTGCCATGTATAGAATTCTGAAAAAATGCTTCTGCAGCGACTCGCTGGTTTAACTCTATTGAGTAAACACTTTTAATGTAAAAAAAATACGAAATAAAAAAGCAAGATTGTGAAGAACAGAACTTAAAGGATTACTTATATACATAACTTTGCGGCGCAGACATGTTGATGTTGTGGAATTTCGTAGGTAATAATTCCTTACACAGGTACTTAACACTGCTTGTGTATGAACACAAACAAGATTTGGCTGTATGGCTTTTGGTCTTTATCTTTACCGTAACCCAAAAAATTAAAAAAAAAATAGTTAATGAACGCATTGAACGTCAAGTAACTTATTTATTTATCAAACTCAACCCGACAAAATGAAGCCGAATTAAATTCTAAATTGTGCGCGGAACAATGTATAAAACGCATACCAATTTCTGATTGCGGCGAAACGTGCAAGATGTAAATTTAATTTGCTATTAAAATATGTTTTGACTTTTGTGACTAGACGTCAGATTGTATTTTGACATCACAGCTCTGTGTTTTTTTATTACTGGCCATAGTCATAGGTACACTCTTTCAACCTACACGGCTTTGAGACTTTACGGAATGTTGCTACCCTGAAAAATCTAAACGTGCCATCATGACAGACGTCACAAAAGATTTTCACAAGTTTAAGCCGTTAATTTTTATTTAATATCGCTTCTAAACATGTTATAGAGATGGAAACGAAAACCTTTCATCACTTATCAATGAATTGCCATGTATTAATCCAATAATATGAAGCACACAAATGGACAACGGCTCACAGTTTTTGAGCCCATTTTTAGGGTTTTTTATAGACTATTGATCCCTTGGCATTGTGCAAAACGTGTTTATCCCGGTTATTGTGTTTGCAATAAAAATATTGGCATTTGATTTATTGCTTTTTTTGAGCGAGAGACTTTGAAATCTTAATGGCGAGACTATTTTTAGTTTAACTTTGTAGTTGTTTACTCGTTTATACACTGCAAATAAAATGTAAACTATTTACCAATGTATTGGGAGCGACGGCGAAATAGGAAACTTTTTATATTCAGAAAAGCCGTATCTCAAATATTAATATATTTTGTGTGATGTCCGGTTTCGAAAAACGCGTCTCGGTTTCTTCAGTGGAAGTCCTAAGAGGCGATTAAGGAAATAGGTTTAGGTGTGCTTTAGGCAAAAGACTAGTAGTAAATTAACTAATAATCGAATTGTCCCCCTAATATTCTCCCTTGTGTAAAGGTACCCAATACCCATCACACTGGTCAGACGGCAGTGTTGGATAGCGATTGAGTCCTTTACTTTATCGAAGGAAAAAAAACAAAAACCGGGGCTTCAAAAACAATGCTTATTTAGTAAATGTCATTATTAAGCTACTGCACCAAAAAACAAGATTTTTGGTTATTTCGGTTATAAAAACCCTGTTCATGAACATAAGCAAAGACAGACTTGAAATCACAGTAATGCGGTTTTTATAACCGAAATAACCAATAATCTTGTTTTTTTTTTACAATTTAGTTTCAAACTTTAATATCTCAAAAACAGATAGTGTCCGTGTGGTGCCAGGTTAGAATGGCACCTCCCCCTTTCTTCCCGTGGGTGTCGTAAGAGTCGACTGTGGGAAAGGGTTAGTGTATTGTGGGCGATGGGCTAGCAACCTGTCACTGCAATATCACGTTTAACCATCTGGTTACCCTGAAATTGCTAAACGTGGCACTGGTTTTTTTTTAATTCATGTGCTCTGCCTACCCCTCTTGGGAATACAGGCGTGAGAATATGTATGTATGTATGCAGATAGTTAGACTTCGCTTTAATCTACCTACAACAACCAAAAGGAAGCTGGCTTTCAAATAAAAAAAATCGCATCAAAATCCGCCTATCCGTTTCAGAGAAACGGAGTATTTAGAAATGCACGCACGCACACACGCACACACTCACGTTCTCACGCACGCCATCACGTATTCACGCACGCCAAACGTACAACATCCCTCTTTTACCGTTGGGGGTTGAAAATGTATCTCAAAACAAGGAGCAGTCGTTTCAACCTGCGGTCGGCCGTGTACCTGACATTATTATGTTTCGGCGATACTACATTATTTCGGATTTACACGCGGGCTGTTGTTAATAATCCATTGTTTACATTTTAATTAGCTTTGTATTTTATACATACATTACATGCATAACGTCACGCCTCTTGCCCACAGGGATAGGCAGAGACTACTTTGTTCCAATCGCTACGATCCTGACATACCTCTTATGCTTCATGCACATTCATTAATTTCCTCATAAATGCTATTTTATGCTCCCTTTTTATGTAAAAAAAATACTGTGTATTGGAGGCACGTACCGAGTTTAACCAGCAGGGCTATATTGTCTAACGCACTAAAAATCTACATCGGTTTCACGGAGGAAAGCGATCTTAAATCTCAAGCGTCACGATAAAGTGTCTTCGTGGATAAAACCGGATTACGATTGTGAGAGCATGATGCAAAAGCAATTTTTAGTAAATCATTCGTTCAATTTGGTTTGAATGTCAAAATTTAAATATGGGTATGCTTTTGTTGCGATGATTTTAGTGGTGCCAAATGTTTCAATTTCAAGGCGAGATTTGGTTATAACTGTCAGATTGAAACCGATGTAGTTTTTCAGTGCGTTTGACTGTAGCCCCGCCGTGTAACCCGTGTGGGGTCGAAAGAGGCGACTAAGGAAATAAGTTTATTAGGTATGCTTTAGGCGACAGGCTAGCAACCTGTCACTATTACTACATCTTCCATCTGTTTTCAAACCTAAAATTATGCTAGAAGTAGCTGCGAAACGTGCAACCGTTTTGTTTTTGCCTTTGTAGCGTCTCTTGCGCTCTGCTTATCCCATTTGAGGCAGGCGTGACGATTCTAAGCAACGTTACCCATTTGGGAGCACGGAAATGTTAAAAATTAACGGAATTACTCACGTTGTTTATACCGAGATTAGCTCGCCATGTTTCGGATCAATCCGTGATCCATCATCTGGAGCTACGCGCCACGGCAGCGGACAGACGCGCACTGCGTGCAGCCGCTCTT
>BHDV01048784.1:54808-65963 GCA_005406045.1 Adoxophyes honmai | reverse complement strand
ACACACACACACACACACACACACACACACACAGACAGACACGTCAAACTTATAACACCCCGTCGTTTTTGCGTCGGGGGTTAAAAAATGGTTTTGATTGTGAAACGTTTCGTATGCTCTGCCTACATTCTTTGGGAATACAGGCGTGATGTATGTATGGATGTATGGACGTGAAATCTCTTGTAAATACACTCCCCATACCATACCACAAATAATGTTCAAATTTGCAGCTCTACCGTCAACAATTATGACTCAAGAAACATAGAAAGTAACAAAAAAATACACTAGTTTATTTAAATACTAAATTAAAATAACGAATAACGAAACTTATCCAAATTATCAAAACATACCAGAGCAAAAAAATCGTTCTAATTGAAGAACAAAGCCCTCTAATCCCAGAACGGCAACTTAATAACTCGAAAACATTCAATAAACCGAAAACCTGTTCGCGAGAGCCTAATAAAAATCAGATATCGTAAAAAAAAGCGTGCAAAAAAGCCAAACTCAACCGCCCAATAGAGAGCCTGGAACACTTTTATTCGATACAAATCGGCCAATAGAAACGGGGTATAAGACGCCGTTCTAACGCTATATCCATCCCGCTCTACCGCCAACTTTTTACATAACCTTCTCTCTTTCCCGCGGACCGGGGGCAAAGGCGTATTTTTGTCTTAAGAACGTTTGTATATTTTATTGTTATGTCACTGTTGAGTTTTTTTTATTATGTTGGCGGAGTGTTTTTGGCGGGTGATTTGCTCCGGATTTCACTAACGTTTTGTTTATGGAATAAAAATGGTGGATGGAATAGCGATACGATTTTATTGCTTCGGGAAAGTTCGGGAATGGAGCCGATGGCATATTTAGCTGAATGTTGCGTAGGGTGGGTTTAGATGGTGAATTTCGTGGATTTGAGTTAGATACGTGGCACGAATGTGAAGGAGTACATTTATAAACATTTGGAAGGAATGCCGTAGAAGTATTTGGTGTTTAAATTAGTAAATTACTAATAGTTTCTAAGCCATAAGGATTACATTATACCAATTCGTATTCGTATTCTTTATTCAGGAGTACTTTATGTTATGAAGTCCATTGAATGTAGGGTCTACGAGTTGACGTCGTAGAGGGTCTACGTTATCGGCTACGAAGTTACAAAGATAATAAAGTTATTAATATCTTCGTAGCTTGTAAAGACTTCATTAAACTTATTAAGTCCTAGTATCTGAAAGAAGAGTATCAATTAAATTCAAAGTTAAGTAAATAAATTAAAAGAAGAATCATACCGTAAATACCGCCTCACGGGTAGGCAGAGACCTCTTAGTTCCTCTTGCAACGATCCTGACATAATTTCTTTTGCTTCATCCACACTCATCAATATCTTTGTACTTGCTTGTTCGTTGGATCAATTTCAGCCAATGTCATTTCATTTCTGTACGAAGCCCGTGTGACAAAATAAATTTAAAAAAAGTACCAATATTCAATGAAAGAAAATATCGAATGTGTGAATGGAAGTTTTCTTTTTTTCCTTGATCCTGTCAAAAAAGTTATCATAGACATCGAACGAAAATATCGAATGGGAGAAAGTTTTTTTTTTCCATGACAGGATGTTAAAAATAGCGGAGTTAATCAAAAAAACAATTAAAGTGTACTTAAATTTACGTCGTAATAAATGAAACGGTAATATTTTCTCCCCCATCGAATACCGGAACCGGAAAAAACCGGTCGCCGCCGCTCTTTGTTTTTTAAATTGATACGATAAGGCAAAGGGTTTGTTTTGTTTAGATTAGGAAATCGTTTTATCTTTAAAAATGGAATGTTTTGTGAATCAAAGGCTCCCTAATCGAAATAATATTATTTTTACAAGCCTTTACTTAGATTCTCCTGTTCCAATGCTTGTTTGTTTGTCAAGTAGACTATATCATACAAAATGTATTGTCGGACTTTAAAAAAGCTTTTAAATTAAATCTTTGTTTCCGATGGAGCTGAAATTTTGGATGATACAACATGTAAAAGGCATACCGAATACTGCGACGGTTCGTTTATAAATATATCATTCGTTTATAATTACAATAAACAGATTATAACCAATTGCCGAGTAAGTACCTATCTAATTATTTCACCACAATGAAAATTGTCTATGGTATCCCTCCCAAGCGTCGTGTATTGCATACAGTTTGCGTTTATTCGCTCCTTTGTGAAGTTAAAATGTTATCCAAGCACTTTGAATTAGGCATTTTATAAAGTCTGAATTAAAAAAAAAAAACCTATGTTTAGTTTTTTTTACGCAAATTTTGTACAAAATATAAAAACAACAACAAAAAGACAGAATCATACAATCTGGTGCAGAAGTTCAGAAGTTACAACGATTAGGTAGGTATTATTTATTTATATCACTAGACATCTTACATTTTCATCAACAGATTTTAGCTAATTTCGGGAATCTAATTATTTACGTGAACACACCACGCCTTGTTCCCCAGAGGGGGTAGGTAGAACATTCTAAACACTACGTAGGCATAACCATGGTTTTAAGCTGAGGGGTACTAATAATGACAGGTTGCTAGCCTGTCGCCCAAAATATACCATAAGCATTATTTCCATTGTCATCTTGTAAAAAATGGAGAATCGTGTTTCTAAATCCCAGCGCTATTGTCTAACCTAACGCACCAAAAATCTCGATCGTTTTGACAGTTGAATCCAGAAATCGCTTCCAAATTGATACATACATTTCAAAGCAAACTGACACTCAAACTCAAAATAATCCGTACTAATATATAAATGTGAAAGTGTGTTTGTTTGTTTGTTTGACCGTCTTTCACGGCTAAACGGAGCGATGAATTGACGTGATTTTTTTACGTAGAGATAGTTTAGGGCATGGAGAGTGACATAGGCTACTTTTTGTCTCTTCAAAACTCTTCCCCTCATTTCCTTAAAGTGAGGGAGGGGAAGTTTGTTGAGAATTCCGCAATTGTCAATGTAAAAAGCTATCCCGAATTTAACGCGAGCGGAGCCGTGGGCAAATGCTAGTATAAATATTATTTTCTAAATATTTCACTGCAATGTAAATTGTCTATGGTATCTCCCAACGTGTATTACATATACAGTTTGCGTTAATCGCTCCTTTGTGAAGTTAAGACGTTATCCGGCGCTTTGATGTCTCATTTGCTAATTGGAAGTTGAATCCAATTAATATGGTTCGTAATTGTTATCTGAGATTATGATCTTGGGCTTAATGCAATCAAACGATTATGTGGTGATTAAGAGAAAATGGATAACATTGGAAAGGATACGGATTTGGAGTGGAAAAAATGAGGCTTTCTATTAATACAAAAAACAAAAAGAAATGTAAATACCCAATTAAATAAATTATTTTTAGCGTTCCTTACTCAAAGGGTGAAATTGGGACCATATCACTGTGACTTCGCCGTCCGTCAGTTTATATCATCGCGCTGTATCTTACGAACCGTGCCAGCTAGACTTGAAATTTTTACAGATTATGTGTTCCTATTGCCGTTATAACAACAAATACAAAAAATAAAGTAAAATTATTATATACGGAAGGCTTCTCTCCCATACAACAATCGTATTTATTTTTGTGTTTTTAGGACGATGGAAATAACGGTAAAAGGTAGAATGTTTACTTGTATATCTACTTAAAAAGTATATTTAATGAAATTAAAGTATAAAATAAGTGTTTAAGGGTGTCTCCCATTAAAGAAAACATGATTTTTGCAGTTTTTGGTAACCTTCGAGCGTGACTTCGACTCGCACTTAGTCGGTTTTTTAATTTAGTATTCTAACCTACGTATTGTCTGGTTAATCGTCGCTAGATATACGATTTTTAATCTGTGAAAAGTGTCACTCTCAATGTTCGAATACAATACTTAACTAAGTCACCTGTTGTATGTAGTTGAGTATTATCAAACCGCGATTAGAAAGGGATTCGAGAGTACCGTTAGCACGATTGTACTTAATAAATGATTAAAATATAATCATAAAGCAATCTTTTATATCTTCATAAGTGCAGACCCTTATAGATAATAGAATTAATAGCTGAATATGATTTGCATATTTAAACTCTATTCTCGGTAAATACTGTCATTTGCTCAATAAAAAATAGTAATATCATATCTGATAAATCTGTCACTAATCACATTATTTCGCTTTATCAAATTACAGTAGCTGTTCAAAAATCAATGAAAAACGCTGTATAATTTTATATTTTTTCCATACTTTAGAACTTCGTTGTATCAAAATAACAATTTGATTTATCTGCATACTCTACCACTGACAATGTCATATCATGCATTAGTTCAAAAATGACATATGTGCTCAATCCCTTTCTAAACGCGGTTTGATAATACAGCTTGCAATGAACGATGCAAAAAAATACGAAGACAATTACTTCATATCGACAACTATTTATGTATCTTATTGTGACAGTTGTGTCAATCATAAGTGGACAGGAATAATCAAACTTGAAAGTTAAACAAATAATGAGTTTGCAAACCATACGAAATATTTAAAATTTTAGACAATATCTATTCGCACACGTTACTCACACATACAACAGGTGACTTACTTAAGTTTTTCACCTATAGTACAACTTACGGTGGAAACACTAAGAAAACCCGTGATCAAGAGTATGAATAATTAACCGATATTAAAAGTAAAGCCGGTTTATTGTCGCGAATTTTATTCATTCTAGTTAGTGCCAATGACATCCTTATCGAAATATAACAACCACGACATCGCAAGCTTTCAGCAAGGTACCATCCGTTCAGAAACTTATAACTGCTTTAGAATACCCGTATTGTATCTGTGGCGGCACTTTCATTTGTTTGCTCCATCAGCCTCAACCCAAAACAGCCATTAAATTCATCTCTATAAACACCATATTCCATCGCCAGACCACACAGCCAATGAATCTCATTTTCGGACGGTCTGTCCCAAATTTGAAATATTCATATTTGGAATGAATATTCAAACATGCCCTGTTTACATTCAGCGTCCAATTTCAAATATTCTGCATTTATTTTTATTTTGGCGGGAATTTTTCGCGCGCTGATTGACAGCCGGCTGACAGGTCGGCCATGTTCTGTTTACGCAGCGCAAGTCAACACACCGCCTTTTTTGCCAAAGTTTTTGTTAGCCATTCAAATTTGTTGTCATATTAAATTGTAAACGGCTGTAAATATTATTGTTTAAATTTAAATGACAATATTTGTTTAAATGTAACCCTTGTAAGGGTTTGACTTTTATTCAAATGCTAATTTGGCGCCGGTGATGCGTGTCATAGACAATTTGAATGTTTTTTATTCGTAATCGAGACTTGCATTATGTGTATTAAATTGCTTGTAAGATATGAATGCCAAATATTTTTATAATTCCTTTTCATCACAAAATATGGTGCGAAATCTTCAAACCATGAGATACAGACGTGAGAAAGTATTTAGTTGAAAGTTTGAGTAGGTTTGTCAAATTCCCGCTTTTTTGCTTACCTACTTTTACTTAAATATCTATACAGAATTGTACCTTTTTCATATTTTCCGTGGATGTCGTTATGGGTGTCTAAGTAAAATAAGGTCAAGATGCTTAGTTAACTCAATAGCAACCGGCCACTATAACACCTCTTATGTAACTTTCAACCTTATGCTTAAGTGCCTTAAGAGTGGCTGTGTGTTTCTTCCGAGGATGTCGACTAAGAAAGGTCAAAGTCAAAGTGTATTTTTAGGCGATAGGCTAGCAACATGTCACTACAGTACGTCAATTTAAAACCTAAAAATATACTAGAAGTTGCTAACATGATAAATGTTATGGCTTTGTCTAAGTAGTGTCGTTGCCGTGTGGTGTCGGGATAGAATAACACCGCTCCATTTCTTCCGTGGATGTCGTAAGAGGCGACTAAGGAAATAGGGTTAGGTATGCTAGCAACCTGTCACTATTCTACCTCTTCCATCTGCAAACCTAAAACTATGCTAGAAGTGGCTGCGAAGCGTGAAAAAGTCATAGTCATGGTTTTGTCTATGTCACGTTTTGTGTGATCTGCCTGCCCATTAGGGACATAGGCGTGATTGTATGTGTGTATGTAAGTGTCAACCATAATAATAATCATTTATTGTGTGTGGAATTTAGGTTACAGTTTATTACAGATGTATTTGTACAAATAGCGTATCACCAAACCCTACCCTTTCGGGTGTACACACGTCAAATATAATTAAATTTGAAAATTATATTACAAGTCAAAGCAATAAAAACAATTAATATAATTTTATTATTACAGCTAACTAAATAAAAAATAAATGTCCTATATTTTTGTATAATATTATTACGCTTATAATGACTCTGGTCATTTATCCAGTAATACATGTCACAATTCAAAGTATATAATGATAATAATAAAAAAGTCAAGTGTCATATTCCCATGTTATACTAATACCTACTAATAAAAATATATTTAAAAAAATAATAATAATATTATGATACATTACATTGATGTCATTGTTAAAAAATCATTAATACAATAAAAACACTTTTATGCAAGCCACTCTTTAGTTTTTTTCTTAAAAATACTTAATTTTTCACTCTTAAAAGCGTCTGGTAACTTATTATAGATGACAATACACATAACATACGAATTCTTTGAGCTCAGTGCCAGTCTAACAGGGGGCTTGTACAATTTATGATTATATTGACTTCGTACAGTGTGAGTGCATATGTCTTGTTTTTTGACGAAAAGATTTTTATGTTTGTGTACAAAAACTCCAATCTCCAGAATGTACAAACATATAAAAGTAAGAATTTTGTTTTTTAAAAAATAGGGGCGGCAAGATTCTATTTGTTTGATATTAAATATTGCTCTAATACAGCGCTTCTGGATTATAAACACTCTTTCCTTGTCTACGCTGTGCAATATTGCATATGCAAAGACTGGCTGCGAAATGTGATGGTTCTGCTTAAGTAACGTATCGTAGTCTGTCTACCCCAATTGAAAATACATGCACCTAAACATTTCACAAGGGTATCCCCAAAAAGCCGCCGTACTTTTTATAGCTTAAAAACCCACTCCAATTAAACCAACTCTACCTATCCTGAATGAAACAATAATGGCGGTTTATTCGATACCGATTGGCGAACGAATGTGTTGCCAGCGACAATTAATTCTAGCGCCCCCTCTAGGGATGGGGTCGATCGGTGTTTATCGACAATTATCGATTATTGATTATATTAAATGATTTTTTTGCCGTGAGCAGGTTCAGATAGATAAAAAATATCCTACATTCAAATTAGAAATTAGCAGTTGAAGAAAAGTGGGGACATTTCTTGTTGAAAATTTAACGGATAACTCACGTTCATTAAATCGAGTTTAGCTCGACATGTTTCGGACTAATTCGTAGCCCTTCATCTAGGAGGAATTAGTCCGAAACATGTCGAGCTAAACTCGATTTAATTAACGTGAGTTATCCGTTAAATTTTCAACATGAGTGAGTCTCACGGTAGTTTATCGTTCAATAGGGACATTTTTTGTTCCAAGAAGGGTTAGGTCTGTACATTTTAGACTACAGTCTGCCAACTGACCACTATTATACCTCTTAGCCTAAAATTATACTAGAATTATGACTTTCTAATGGATAATATGTTCTACCTACCCCATTTAGGTATACATTCGTAAATGTTATGTAATAACAGTCCTAACTAAAGATTGGTCAAGCTTTAAATAATGTTATTCATTTACACCCCACAGAAAATGAAAATCCTTAACCACTAAGCGAACACATTTATATAAATAATAGTTACGATAACTCCCATCCCTTAGCCCAGTGGTTCTCAAACTTTAAGCTACAAACGCACTGACAGAAGACTCGGCGCGACATGGTACGAACGAAACGCTTTCTTCCCGGCCGGTGCGATGTGGGCGCTCTCTCATTTAATTTCGAATGTTACAACTGATGGGTCTAACTCGAGATCCGTAACATCGTCTGTTCTAAAATGATTTGCCTGAGCTGATTTGTCCTAATCGACATTAACAAACGATCAATTGTAATAACAACAATTTTAGGTTATTTTATTTTATTTTATTGTTTTATGACCATACCTATGTCATTAAAACCGTTGAAGCGTTAATTTACCTATGATAAAGTGGTTATTTTGTTTAAGTACCTACGTAAATATTATTTGAAAACATCTTGCCACTGATTTGATTTCCACGTGAATTGTACCAGCCCTGCTTCTTTAATGTGTATAAAAAGCGTGTCACACTCTAAGCAGATACGATATCTGTATCTGAACGGATATCTGTCAATATCGCTCCCTATACAATTCAATAACCTAAATTCAATAAACACACATAGCGCAGAGAACTTATATTTTACCGTCAAGTACCTATCTGTTGGCACCGACAAATGGAAAGATGGCATTTATACGCAGATAAAATATGATCATAGCTGCTTAGTCTGTGACATGTTTCTCATTATTAGGAATTGTACTCACAGCGCCAAAGTTTGAGCATCTGTGCCCCCCGTCCCTAAAAGAGGGCGTCAGCTGCGCCCTGCCTCGGTCAAGTCGGAGTAATTGATAATCCGACAGAGGGCGTTCATAGTCATCACCATAGACGCTAAATGACGTCCGTTTTTTTTTCGTTTTACCTCCAACATCGGACTGTAAGGCGACTATTGCCGACTGCCATCATACGTGTGGTGCCAGGTTAGAATATCACCTCTCCTTTTTTTTCCCGTAGGTGTCGTAAGAGGTAGACCCTGGGAAAGGGTTAGTGTATTGTGGGCGATGGGCTAGCAACCTGTCACTGCAATATCACGTTTAACCATCTGGCTACGGTAGGTTAGGTGAAATTGTTAAACGTGGCACTAGAATTTATAATTCAGGCGCTCTGCCGACCCCACGTGGGAATAAAGGCGCGACAATGTGTATGTATGTATGTATCGGATTGTAGAGTCGGGCTAATATCACCTCTCCATTTCTTCGGTGATGTCGTAAGAGGCGACTAATGAAGATTAAAGTATATTTTTATGCGATAGGCTAGCAACCTGTCACTACAGAACGTCAACTTGAACCTAACCTTAAAATATTTATGCTAGAAGTGGCTACGAATTTGTCTAAGTAGCGTTTTCGTGTGCTCTGCCAACCCCATTTAGGAGTACATGCATGATGTATGTGAAAAAATCCTTACAAATTGCAATACTGATACATCATAATTAAATCATAAAAATGCTTCATAAAAAAGATGGCGGAAATAACGTCTTTCCCGCTCTTAAAGGAACTAACGATTCCGAATTCAAACTGCATCGAAATCGATTACAAGCTGCGTTATAAAACGTTCCATATTCAAAATTGACAAATGGCGCAAATTTTCAAATATCGAACGTCTATCAATAACTGATTGGCTACGCCAATCGGCGGGCGTCGTTTGTCATTCCGTTCGAATTTGTTTTTTAATCGCTGTAAGTTTTTTAGGGTTCGTTTGGCAAAACGGAACTTTATTTTGTCAACGTTTAATAAAAAATATGGGTAAGCCACGTCTTAAATCCAATTTAGCTCGAAATGTCTGTCTCGGGTTAGTTTGACAAAACCATGACTATTTCACGTCTCATGGCCAGTTCTAGCTTATATTTTCGGATTTTGAGTTGGCAGGTATATAGTGACAGGTGGCTAGCCTGTCGCCTAAAATATACTTATCCTTTTTCTTAGTTGCCTCTTTCGGCATCTACGGAAGAAATAAACTGGTGGTGTGTTGGTGTCATACTAAATCCGACACTACGAGAACACGGATTAAATAATACTGCAAAAAAAAACGTAATGGCAAAATCAATGAAGAACTGTTATGATTTTACAATATTATTTTCTGCCACAGCTTCACGCCAAATAAATTTATTACCACGGAACCTTTGCCACGACTCCAATACGCGCTTTCCGTTTCCGATACTTTTTTTTAAACGCTTGTCTATGGCAAATTGACACGTCACCAAACTAGTGAGGTGATGAATGATCCACGAGGTGCGAGCATCTGTCAACGGTGCACCGCACTATTTAATGATTCTGTAGCTGGTTGTGATAAAAGTTCGATGTCTTTTTAACCGACTTCAAAAAGGAGGAGGTTCTCAATTCGACCTATTTTTTTTTTTTTTTTGTGTGTATGTTTCTCGATAACTCGAAAACCCGTGGACCGATTTTCAAAATTTTTTTTTTAATCGAAAGGGTATAACTCGAAATTGGTCCCATTGGCAAGAAACCAGGATCTGATGATGGAATCTTGGAGAAATCGAGGGAGCTCTTCAAATTTTATATGGAGATGTACGGCGTTTTCGGTAATTTGTTGATGAAGTCAAGATTTTACATTCAGTAAACGGAATACTTTCAAAATATTGCTAATTTGAAGTCGGTTTTTTTTTTGTTTAAAATAAATACAGTGACATTTTATGCGATGACTTATCAGTTCTATTTATGTTTCTAGTTTTCTACTTATTTGTATGGTTATTTAGTCCTATTTCCTGTGTGGTGTCGAGATAGAATAATACTTCTCCATTTCGTCCGTGGAAATCGTAAAAGGCGACTAAGGAAATTGGTTAAGGTATAGTTTAGACTCCACCTTTAGATTGCACCGCCCCCTTTCTTCCCGTGGGTGTCGTAAGAGTCGACTCTGGGAAAGGGTTAGTGTATTGTGGGCGATGGGCTAGCAACCTGTCACTACAATCTCACGTTTAATTATCTGGTTACCCTGAGTTTGCTAAAGGTGGCACTGGATTTTTGAATTCATGTGCTCTGCCTACCCCTCACGGGAATACAGGCGTGAGAATATGTATGTATGTAAGTATGTATAGTTTAGACGACAGGCTATCAACCTCTCAATATTATACTTGCCACCTTAAAACCCCAAAAATATAAACTAGTAACAACGAAACGCGAAATAGTCATCGTTTTGTTTGTATAGCATTTCGTGTGCTCTACGTTCCCCATTTAGGAACACAGGCGTGGTGTATGTATGATTTTTGTCATTACATTTTGTGAAAGCTCTCATAAAAAACAACCAACAGCAAAAGAAACCCACAGTTGAAATCCAATCTATACATATAATAAAGCAAGAGAGGGTCGAAAGTCTGTACATGGAAGATATTTACAAAAAAACTATTTAGGGGGCTTTAGA
>BHDV01048784.1:9687-51822 GCA_005406045.1 Adoxophyes honmai | reverse complement strand
ATAGCAGCGTGTTAAAATAATTACGAGAGCTCTTCAGTGTTACACAGAATTTAACGCGAAGCGAAGCCGCGGGCAAAAGCTAGTAATAAAATAACACACTAATAAAACAAACATTACAATAACAAAAGGCGTGATACATCACTACTATAATGATAATGACGTTCATAATCCATTGAATAACCCCAAAAAATACAAATCGCAATTCGAAAAAGGAATTCTAACAGTTTTTTGGAAACACCGTGTCCGCGCATTGTGCCAGTGACATTTCGCTTATTGATGGCTGGAAGGCGTGGCGGCCGGTGCCTAAAGAAAAATAAATCGTTTCGGCGGGAGAGTCTATGGTTTATTTTTTTTCTGGGTCGTAGGTCAGAGAGTGTTGTTTTAAAGGTTGTTTTTTTTTCAAAATGAAAACAGCAGCGCTATTGTCTCTCGCACCAAAAATCTCAATTTCAGTAATGTTTCAATTTCAAAGCGATTTTTGATGCGTTAGACCGCGCTGCTGGTCGTTATACGTTCTTCGAGGGCGCCCTCGACCGACTTGCCAACACTTCCCTAGTGGAAAAAAAATGTTTTTATAAAATAGCCTAAATATTCATAACCACAAACATAGCGAAAGCAACACAATTTTCGGAATTCAACTCTCAAATCGAAAGTAGCCAACGGCCAACCTTGTTTAGACAGTTGCCAATTACGGCCCGTCGCGGCCACGCGTCAGCTGTCAAAAGCTACAATTCGTTCATGGAACCCTCTCCGCCTCCAGAAAGTTCAATTTTAGGGTACAGTCACAAACCGGGATTGTTGAGCCACTTGCCACTGTTCGCAATTTAGACGTGTAATCAATGACCGATGTGACAGACTAGATGTCAGTTATTGGATTAGTATTACACGACCAAGTTACAAACATAGGTAAGTGGCTCAACAAGAAATCCCTGTTCGCGATGGTACCTCGTGATTTTATTTCAATTTCAATCGTTCGTAAAGTCGCTAATGAGTTGCAAGAGTAAAAAACGGCGGGAAAGAAAAATCTTAGTATGGCAACACCGATTTTTTTTACATACACCCATATCCTCTATTGGAAGGCAGAGCGCACAAACCGTAACATAGTTAAAACCATGACTATTTAACGTTTCGAGGCCAGATTTAGCATTTTTTTAATGTTTTGAGTTGACAGGTTGCTAGCCTGTCTGCCTCGTCGCTATTGGATATACTTATACAAGTATACCTTCAGCACCTACCTTTGTTGGTTATTTGTAAATTTTAATACTCGTAATAACTTTGCCAATATTTCGCAAAGTACAAAAGTTTTGTTTCGTCAGAACTTGGCGGTATCTTTTACAGGCTTGAATATTTTAAGCTTTAATTATGTATCTAAACCTGATTCCTTAGTCGAATCTTACGACTTCCACGGAAGAAATGGACCTCTCCAGTTATAAGACGTCTAGACTAAGGATATAGTCTAAGGTATATTTCAGGCGACAGGTAATCCTGTTACTATTATACCTGTCAACTCAAAACCTAAAAAATATGTTAGACGTGGCCACATAAAATAGCCATGGTTTTGTCTTTGTCACTTTTCGTATGTTCTGCCTACTCCATTTGGGAATATAGGCGTGATGTGTGTGTGCAGTTTGTGTGCAGTAGTGTCCGACCGAAGCTTCGGCTTCGGCTTCGGCTTCGGCCACCTTCGGCCAAATAATCCATCTTCGGCCAAACCTTCGGCTTCGGCCAAAATTTGGCCGAAGCTTTGGCCGAAGCCGAAGGTTTGCAAATTGTGATTTGAAATTGAACGAACGATGCCAGAGCGAGACGGATAGTGCGCAGCGCTTAGCAGAACAGCGTTTGCCGACCCGATGGCATTGCTTGCAGTTAATCATAAATAACTGAGAACACATAACATAACAACGTAAACACACTTGATTTCGAAGCGAAAACTGCGGAAAATATACTGCTGTTTTTTTTTACTATTAGCAAATTCTCTCATTTCTTTGGGTCAACACACCTTCGGCTTCGGCTTCGGCTTCGGCCGAAGGTTTTCATGAAAGCCGATTAATCGGCTTCGGCTTCGGCTTCGGCCAAAATTGTACCTTCGGTCGGACACTAGTGTGCAGTACCGTGACTAAGTAACATATTTAGTCAAAGATGTGGTCAATCTTGATCACTTTTCGATCCACTCTTAGTGCAATGTGGCCTGCCCTATGACACTTCAACTTGCTAATCCACTGGATGCAGGTCGCTTTCAACAGGTACCTATGGAAGTCTAAAGGGGAGGCCTGTGTTCAGCAGTAGACGTCTTATGGCTGACATGATGATGATGATGTGATGACTTACGCCACCCCTTCTTCCCCAGGTCAAGATCTGGTTCCAGAACCGCCGCATGAAGTGGCGTAACTCCAAGGAGCGGGAACTCCTGGCTTCCGGAGGGTCCAGGGAGCAGACGCTGCCGAACAAGAACAACCCTCACCCTGACCTGTCTGACGCTGAGGCTGATAGGAAACCTCCTGATGATGAGGAGAAGGCTCAGGAGTTTAGAGGTAAGGAAGACCACTTTATACAACGATGGCGGTTTAGGACCTTGAGAGCAGAAGCTTCCCTTCTATGACAATTCGGATTCCAACCTATCTGATGCAGAGGCTCATAGGAAACCTCCTGATGATGAGGAGAAGGCTCAGGAGTTCAGAGGTAAGGAAGACCAATTTATACCACTATGGAGGTTTAGGACCTTGAGAGTAGAAGTTTCCCTTCAAGGACGATTCGCGTTCCAACCTGTCTGATGCAGAGGCTGATAGGAAACCCCCTGATGATGAGGAGAAAGCTCAGGAGTTTAGAGGTAAGGAAGACCAATTTATACCACTATAAAGGTTTAGGACCCAGGGAGCAGACGCTGCCCAACAAGAACAACCCTCACCCCGACCTGCCTGATGCTGAGGCTGATAGGAAACCCCTGATGATGAAGAGAAAGCTCAGGAGTTCAGAGGTAAGGAAGACCACTTTATATCACGATGGAGGTTTAGGACCTTGAGAGTAGAAGCTTCCCTTCAAGGACATTCCGCATCCCAACCTGTCTGATGCTGAAGCTGATAGGAAACCTCCTGATGATGAGGAGAAAGCTCAGGAGTTTAGAGGTAAGGAAGATCACATGAAGGTCTTTACTTATAACACTGTTTAGGACCCTGGGAGCAAACGTTCCCCGACACCAAGGCTGGCCAAGTCTCTTGCGGCGCATTCTTCTTGGCAATGATGGTCTTTCCGAAGCGCTGGTAGACTCAAAAATGACGTGTAAAAGTGCTCTTAGGAGCCTATTTGCATAAATAAAGTTTTGAATTTTGAATTTTGGCGAAACCCAGGCCCGCACGCTACGAGTGGCCCACGAAGGCATTTGAATTTGCCCACCCAGCACGTCCGGCCACCAAGTCGACAGCGCTATGGTAGCGCTTTCACCTGATTGGTCGTCATGTAAAATCGTTATGGCCCGCCGTCACCTCAGTCTTAAATTTGCTCACAAAAGTCTAGTCCCCCGTGTGATGCCGGGTTAGAATAGCACCTTCCCATTTCTTTCCGTGGGTGTCGTAAGAGTCGACTCTTGGAAAGGGTTAGTGTATTGTGGGCGAAGGGCTAGCAACCTGTCACTGCAATATCACGTTTAATTATTAAGTTACCCTGAAATTGCAAAACGTGGCTCTGGATTTTTGAATCCATGTGCTCTGCCTACCCCTCTTGGGAATACAGGCGTGAGAATATGTATGTATGTATGTATATATGTAGGTCGAGGATCGAGGAACGTAAAGGAGTTGGGTAACGGTGATGAAGTCGGTGCTAATGATGTATATGTATGTTCGGAGACTGGAGACTGCATTTTTTGGGCACAGACAATTCAAATACAATGAATTCACGCCTGATACCCTAATAGGGTGGGTAGAGTACACGAAACATGACATAGACCATGACCATTTCACGATCCGTGGCCATTTTAGGTTTTGAGTTGACAAGTATAATATTATCAAACCGCGATTAGAAAGGGATTGAGCTCATAAGTCATTTTTGAACTAATGCTAATTATGACATTGTCAGTGGTAGAGTATGCAGATAAATTAAATTGTTATTTTGGTACTATGAAGTTCTTAAGCATGGAAAAAAATGCAAATTATACAGCGTTTTTTTATTGATTTCCGATAGCATTAAGAGATAATTGCTCAGATCGAATATAATTACTTTCTTAAACCTGTGGCGATTTTTAAAGTATTTTAAATATTTTAAAATACGATTTAGTAATGTATGTACAATTGGTAAGTGTTGTCATTGATGTATTGTCAAAAGTGTCAAAACTGTCACAAATAAAATTTTAAATTTTCAAAAATTTCAAATCAAATGACAGTATTTACCGAGAATAGAGTTTAAATATGCAAATCATATTCAGCTATTAATTCTATTATCTATAAGGGTTTGCATTTATGAAGATATGAAAGATTGGTTTATGATTATATTTAATCATTTATTAAGTACAGTTGTGCTAACGGTACTCTCGAATCCCTTTCTAATCGCGGTTCGATAATACAGTAAACCTTACCACAGTAGGCCATGCACGACCCTCTAGTCGCGTCGCGCGGGATAGTCCACCCGTCACTTTCTGACAACTCTAGTAAGACAGTGACAGGTACAGTCTATGTCGCGCGCATCTCTGCTCCCACCCTGTCGTGTTAAGGTGCTAACCTTTGGGTACAGAACTTTTGTAATGTCCTCTAGCAATGTTATCTAACAATTTTCGTTGTTCCAGGATACGATGACAAGATGACGCCGCCATTTTACCGCGAGAGTCAGCCATTTTCCAACATGGAGGAGGGGGAAGACTTTGACAGCGACAGCGCGAGTGACGAGGAGATCAATGTGACCTGACCTGTTTGCCTGTAGATCTTTGTATATAGCATAGTTTTAGATCTATACTCGGTCTTAGAACTCAGGGTATAAGAGAGGTACTGCCAGTTGAGAGAGAGAATGATCAATGCACTGCGAGTTGAGCGTGATACATCAATGTACTGTGAGTTGAGAGAGTGAGTCATCTGTGTACTGTGAGTTGAAAGAGTGATTCGTTGTTGTGCTGCGAGTTGAGAGAGTGATTCATTATTGTACTGTAAGTTGAGAGTGTGATTCATCAATGTACTGCGAGTTGAAAGAGTGATTCATCAATGTACTGCGAGTTGAGAGAGTGATTCATCAATGCACTGCGAGTTGAGTGACTGGTTCATTATTATACTGCGAGTTGAGAGAGTGGATCACCAGTGTACTGCGAGCTGAGAGAGTGATTCATTATTGTACTGCGAGTTGAGAGAGTGAATCATTATTATACTGCGAGTTAAGAGAGTGAATCATCAGTGTATTCCGAGCGAAGCGAGTGATTTGTCAGTCTACAGCCAAGTAGAAGACACAAAACAATAGGCAGAGGTTGGAGGATTTGATTTTGGATTTAAAATACTTTTTTTTTGTCGCTGGACTTGCGTGTGTTTAATGTGTATCCTGGTTTCTATGACTGAGTCATTAATTATGGCAATTTTGATGCGATTTCTTTTAACAAGAAGTTAGAAAATGAAGCGCCGTGATATTTTTGTCTGCAAATTAAATTTACCTACTAATTGTAGCAAAAAAAAAGAAATTGAAAATGGAAAATGTGTTGTTCTGTTTTTTTATGCAAATGAGAATTTTATTATGCCTAAATACAAAAGAAGGTTGAATGGGTCACATCAAAATTGTCTTTACTTTTATAGCTCTTAAACTAAGTCAACAATGTAAAGTATAGTAGTTATTTATTAAGTGATAGAGAAGGTTTTTGAAATAAATGCACGGAATATAATATTATAAAAAAATTGTAGATCCGACACAATTCGTTTGCTATAAATTTAGGGAAACATCAATCTGGCTGATAATTCAAACAAAAGAACATTCAAATTTTCTAAAAATAAAAATAAAAACGCAACAAAAAAAGCCAATTTCTTGAAGGCAGTAAAAGAATCGAAAATTTTGGGATAAACAACAAAAACGAAAAGCAATAATATATTTGTTACCTTGAATTTGTTTTGAACATACTTAGTAAAATTGTATTTTAGACGTAACAAAAGGAGTCTGTATTTCGCTCACTTGACAGATGTCATTTGACAGTAGAATTACCCACTACTCGATCTTTTTAACAAACTTTTACGTTTTTCACTCGCAATATCATGCTACATCATCTATATCTTTCTCAACCGACTTCAACTGAGAAGGTTTTTACCTGTCCATAAAGTATGCACATCGGTTTTAGGAAAGAGACAATCGGCGTCACGTAAGTTAGAGAGAGACAATGCTCTACAAAGCCGATGTTCGCCGAGGGGACCAATGTGCAAACTTCACAATACTTAATTTTTATTTCATTTTCCGATATAAAACCACTGGATATACTTAATCTGTTATTTTATGTATTCTGTTAAAGGGGTTAATTGTATTGTCGTGTCACTTTCTGACGACTCTAGTTAGACAATGACAGGTATAGACTATCTCGCGCGCATCTCTTCTCGCGCCTTGCTGTAGTAAGTCGGCTGCATAGAACCCCGGCTACGTGCGAGCGTGAGTGCTCCTGGCTATCTATGAGACCCTGGTACCTCAATCGCAAGTCCACGATTTAAAAGACACTTAATTCGCGTCGCGCGCGAGATAGATAGTCTACACCTGTCACTTTCTGACGTAGTTAGACAGTGACAGGTATAAGTCTATCTCGCGCGCATCTCTAGTCGCGCCTTGCTGTGCTAAGCTGGCTGGCAGAGATAGTCTTCTCTCTAACATATTCTATATCTAACTGTACTTTTCATAACTGTCAACTGGTCTGTCAAGTTGATGCAATAGGACCCTGTCATTTTAAGTAACGTAATACGATGCACCAAATGTATATAATAGTGGGTAACCCAGTGATCTCTTCTATGTAAGTAGGAATAAGCTTTGGATTCCGTTATGTAATAAATAATAATGTCGTAACAATACTTATGTGGAATTAAAAAACATTAAAAGTGAATCGTTGATTTATTTTTCACCTCACACCTAATTGATTTACAATTT
Organism: Adoxophyes honmai; assembly: GCA_005406045.1. Lineage (NCBI taxonomy): Eukaryota > Metazoa > Arthropoda > Insecta > Lepidoptera > Tortricidae > Adoxophyes > Adoxophyes honmai. Next base: position 44,745 of record BHDV01048784.1, on the reverse strand, counting down.
TTACCTGATTTTTACACACAAATAATGATGAATATTTGACATTTCGTGCCCACGGTTGACAACATTTTTTAGATTTTCACATTTCTTTCAACAAAGATTTAATATCATTGTAATAAAACCATTTTATTCCGATAACTCGAACACAATTCAAGTCTATCAAGTTCTTTCACTTTTTAAAAGTCATAGGGATTTCTCATTTATTCAGATTGTATCGATACGTCATAACTCGTAATAATAATAAAATAATCATCGGGCCCCGTGTGGTGCCGGGTTAGAATAGCACCTCCCCCTTTCTTCCCGTGGGTGTCGTAAGAGTCGACTCTGGGAAAAGGTTAGTGTATTGTGGGCGATGGGCTAGCAACCTGTCACTGCAATATCACGTTTAACCATCTGGTTAGCCTGAAATTGCTAAACGTGGCACTGGATTTTTGAATTAATGCGCTCTGCCTACCCCTCTTGGGAATACAGGCGTGAAAATTACGTATGTATGTATGTAATAATCATATCATTAGTAGTACAATCATTTGGTTCGAAATATAGAGGTTAGCTAGAAAGTTATCCGGGAGTTTTGAAAATTGGTAATTTAAAAGATTTTGATGTGCTCTTTCCGAATTTCAACTTTGCCACCTCGTAATTTTTCCCGCTCACACCGCGCCGACATTGGAAAAATGTCGCGTATAAGCAGTTTTTTGACAATATCTTCTGTCTGACAAATTTTACGTTAAAAACAATGTACAAAATAAAACTAGAGACAATTGCCTACAATTCATGTTTTTTTTTTTCATAACGTCGACAGCTTTGGCGTACGAGCGCCATTATGATTAGACCCTGCGCTGACGACAGACTATCCGCGACGGACTTTTTAGTCTGTGAAAATAGAACCTATGGAATTATATGCAGTACACGACGCGCAAAAAGTCCGGCGCACAATGCATACAATCCTCGCAAACTTTTTGTCCGCCGCAGACTCGATCGCACAAAAAGTCTGTCGTCGGCACTGCACCTTATTGCTTACTTTCGATGCCCCAAAAGTCGAGACCGCCTGATATTTACGTTGTTCATGTTATGACGTATCGATTCGATGTAATATGAATATCGAAAGTCGATAACTGAGAAATCCCTATGATTGTTCAAAAGTGCCACCGAAATTCCAGCTGACGATGATGATGATGTTAGACTGGTTGGAACCCAATCGTGCCTCATTTAAGGTATTGGCTGCGCTATTTTGAGTCCTGTGTCCTTGTGCTTAGAGGGCAGTATTGATCGCAGTTCTACGGCTATGATGTCAAGAGATTATTTGCCAGGATAGCAATAAAGAAAGACATGATAATAAAAGAAATCATCGTGGGATGATGAATCTGGAAAAAAAAATCGCAGTTAGTTGACTTAAAAAACTTAAGTAATAATCAGTTTTTTTTATATAATAAAAATGCCTTTTTATTAACACAAAAAAATACAAACTATTACAAACTAAAAAAATACAATAATTAACTATTTATAAATAAAAAAGTTGTTCCAAATCGCTGCCAGGCGGCAGTGTGCCCAGAAGACTGGCAGCATTGCCACGCTGAATGGCGATGCCAATTCTCTGGGCAAAGAACGAGTAATCAGTTAAAAATGTCAAATATCAAATTATTTTTACCATTTTGTTCTTGTATTTGGTAGTAATTCACATTTGATAGAATCTGAATCTGATTCAAAGGTGACGCCGCCTGCTTATTCATGTTGTCCTGTCTCTAGGCAGTTAAACGTAATCTAAGTGGTACAAAGCTAAATGAAATCGCGTCAAAGGAAGAGCATTGCTCTCCCTTTTGGCTTTTTTTGGCACGCGAAAGTCGCGAAGTACATACACTTGAGTCATTTACTCATTTATTACGAAATACTCAAGTCTGTGCCTTAAACCGTGTATATCGGTAAATAAGCAAATTAATCCGTAACTATAATAGTTTTACTTTACTACTTTAGGTAAATCCGTAATTTTATAAGACTAGCTTTTGCCCGCGGCTCCGCTCGCGTTAGATTCGGGGTAGCACAGAAGAGATAGCCATTAGCCACATACCACACATGTATACCAATATACACATACCAATTTATAGCTTTCTACATTGAAAATTGCGGAATTCTGAACAAACGAAATGGGGGGTTTTGAAGAGACAAAAAGTTGCCTATGTCACTCTCCATGCCCTAAACTATCTCTACCTAAAAAAATCACGGCAATTCATCGCTCCGTTTAGCCGTGAAAGACGGACAAACAAACAAACAAACAAACAAACACACTTTCACATTTATATATTAGTACGGATTTTTGGAATATACTTACAATTTTACGGTTTTCCTCTTTTCACTTCACAATAATATATATAAACGCCATATATGACGAGTGCCACCATCCCTGGATCCATTATGCTACTATATAATATGTCAGTATTCCAATTTACTGATGAATTTGATGTATGTAACCTGAAACGAACGAACGGTTGCATATACAACTTCCAACTTCCTCTCTGTGGACTTCGGTCCCCAGGCATAACATCTGCCTGGAGCGAGATCTCTCTATTAGAATCTTTCTCACAACTCCTTGGGTTTACTTAAAAATATGTGAAAATTTGACATATTGAATCTGATTAATTATAAGGTAAAAGTCCCCGTGCTCGACACTGACCCAATACATGGCGCTTGCAACCGTGTCATAGTAAGACAGGTGACAGATGGGTGTCGTCTACTGGGCGTTGAGGCGTCGAGCATTGGTACATTTACCTTTCGAAAAGGTATATAGTTTACTTACTCGAAATAAGGTGAATTGAAGGACGTCTTGTGTGTAAAGACGAACTGGAATTAAATTATAGGTTGGGACGAGATGCCATTTATATAAGAATGTGAACGTATTGTCCATTCGTAATATTAAAACAATGATGTTATCTATTGTTGGAGAATGTTTGTAAGCAAATTTATTGTCATACTTCGCTTAAGCTTCAGACACACTGACAGCCGAAGCGGGTCGGCACAGCGGCGTATGATCCGTTGTAATATTCGAAACCAAACGAGAGAGTGCCTACAGTACATCTAGTGCGTTCAAATTCAAATCAATCATGCAGTCGTTAACGAATTCGTTGGAGATATCGCAAAATTGTATGGAAGCTGAGACAGCGCCGCCAGCGGAACGTTTCCACAACTGCCACGGTCGACACGTCTCCATACAATTCCGCGATACTCGCAAACGAAATCGTTAACGACTGCATGATCGATTTGAACCAGACGTTCAGAGCGTACATACATACAGTCACGCCTTTTTCCCGCAGGGCTAGGCAGCGACCACTTTGTTCCACTTGCTACACGATCCTGACATACCTTTTTTGCTTCACCCAGTCGCTTCATACTCGGTGGTTTTGGGTACTTTTGACCTGACCTGTTTCTAAAACGTCCGCAATTTGGTCACGGAACGTTCGTCTAGGTCCTCCCGCCCAACACACCCAATCACACTCTGTTTAGTAAATCTTCTTTCATCCATCCTCTTTATGTGACCAAACCTAACTAGGTAACTATACTTTTTTCTATCCTAGTCACTACATCTACTTTCACACCAGCTCGTTCGCTTATCAAGTTATCACACTATTTCTAGTATACCTTAACCTACTTCAAAAACGTACCTCGATAAAGTGGGGTTAAATTTTAAAGACATCTTTCGATATATCATTTGAATTGTACGCTCCCCTTCGCACAATCGGAGCATGTGTTTCTGACACTAGTAGATTAAACGCATAGGGAGAGGGCATAGGATATCTGTAGTATACTGCCACACTACTCGAAGTTGAACGAGGTTAGACGAATAGCTTCGGCTTCCCTCGGCAAACTTCGGCTCGCCTCGGGCGACTTCCATTGGTCGGTTGGGTTAGGTTCTGCATAGACGACTGACTATCTGCGACTTTTTAGTCTGTGAATTTAGAACCTATGGAATTATGGAGTAACGCACACGAAGCCCAAAAAGTCCGGCGCACATTGCATACAATCCATGCAGACTTTAAGTGCGCCATAGACTCGATCGCACGAAAAGTCTGTCGTTCGCGCTGCCCCTTACGCCCGGGCCACACTAACGGAAAATGGCATTAATTATCGCGATAATGGACGTCAATCATATGGTGAAAACACGTTTTAACGCCATAATTAATGCCATTTCGCGTTAGTGTGGCCCCAGCATTAGAGTGAAAACGACGTCTCGTCGATAGGCGTTAATCTAGCCGAGTCGTGCCCAGTTGTGCCGACATGCCGAGCTCTGCCGAGTTGTGCCGAGTTGTGGCTAGCATGCTTGAAAATGCCGTCATGTAAAAAAAAAACAAAATCTGGAAATATAGCCAAGTCTTTTGTACTTCCCCGTGCGGTGCCGGGTTAGAATAGCACCTCCCCCTTTCTTCCCGTGGGTGTCGTAAGAGTCGACTCTGGGAAAGGGGTTAGTGTATTGTGGGCGATGGGCTAGCAACCTGTCAGTGCAATATCACGTTTAACCATCTGGTTACCCTGAAATTGCTAAACGTGGCACTGGATTTTTGAATTCATGTGCTCTGCCTACCCCTCTTGGGAATACAGGCGTGAGAATTATATGTAATGTATTGTCTTTTGTACTCCGGCTTTTAGTCACCACATAGCATGCGCACGCGCCGACCAACGGGACTTGCGTACGGGACATAGGGTAGATGTAAAATCAGGCATTGATCTGAAAAGCGATGAAACATTTGTCTCCCACAAGGAGAATAATTAAAATTTTCAGGAAATATTTAACACGGGTTTTCGGACGCGTATAATGCATGATTTCCACGAAACGGCCGGAATCGGAAAGAATTTTATGGTCTTTAAACGATACTGAACCTTACGGCCACTGTGTCTAAGTCTACATTACCTTACTTTTGTATTCCGTGGTCGCGGGCGACGTACGTCACCTAGCTTTTGTACGCTGCTTGGTAATGTAGACTTAAACACAGTGACCGTAAGGTTCAGTATCGTTTAAAGACCATAACATTCTTTCCGATTCCGGCCGTTTGGTGGAAATCATGCATAACCCGACCACTGGTTAAAATATTTACGTTCAATTCCCGGCCACCCTGTATTTTCCGTGTTGGGTTTAGAATAACACCTCTCCATTTCTTCCGTGGATGTCGTAAGAGGCGACTAAGGAATTTAGTCAAAGTATTTGGCGACAGGCTAGCAACCTGTCACTATAATACCTGCCAACTCAAAAACTAAAAATAATATGCTAGAAGTGCCCACATAACATTAAAAATTGGCCCTTAAGTTTTAATAGCAGAATTTTTATTTTTACATTTGTAACCTCCTTAATCTGAACTAACGTACCTATAGTAACTAAACTTTTCCTCCCTTGGGATGTAATGATAACTCCCGCGGTTACTATTTAGACCTTTGTCCTACAGGATACGCGCTTGTAATAACACCATTGACGAGCAAGTGTGATGAAGTATATTTATTTTTAAGGCGAGTATCAGAAAGGATAAGAAACTCCAAATTGGTCCTATTGGCACTATGTCAGGATCTGATGATGGAATCTTTAAGAAATCGAGGGAAGTCTTCAAATGTTGTAGAGACATGTACGGCGTTTTTTATTTATTTACATTCAGTAAACAGATATTGCTAATTTAAAGTCGTTTTTTTGTTTAAAATTATACGAGTATACTAAATTATTTTGCATATTTTGACATTTTTCATGCATATTTAAGGCATTTTTCGTGCATATTTCGAACTTTTTATGTTGCATATAACCCGGTCTCTAGTCATAAATAATGCTACGATTATCATTAAAGTTTAGTTTAAGTTTTTCTTCTAGTATTAGTGCAACGAATTTCCCTTAAAAATGCTACGTCGGAGACAAATATTCTATTCGTTACTTACTAGTTACTAGCTTTTCGCCCGAGGCATCGCCCGCGTGGAATTCGGTTATATTGCGGTATAAAGCGAACATTCCCTCGGGAACAACAATTTCCTCCGGGATAAAAAGCACCCTATTATTTAATCCGGACTTCTAACTTTACGTCTGCAGAATTTCAAAGCAATCGGTTCAGTAGTTACGGCGTGAAAGCGGAACAAACAAACATACAAACAAACTCACTTTCTGATTTATAATGGAAAAACCTGAATGCTTGCTCGTTTCGAATTACTGCCATTATCTAGTTTCGTTTCGTCCTAAAATAAGTGTAGTTTTGTGAGGGACGTGCATCAAGTTACAAAAGTTCCCGATAGATGTCACTAAATCGTAGTTCGGCATGTTAACGTTGTGTCATGGCGAAATGTATAGACTATGATTATCTTCGTGCGCAATTTACCGTTTTTATAAACTTTAGAATTCATTTTTATAATTTTTGGAAGTGTTGATGTCATTATTTTTCATGACATTAATGCTCTATCTAAATTTTACTTCTATTTAATTATAATAAGTTCTTTTTCTGTTAATGTTAACGATTCTTATAGAACAATCGGCGAGACATGATCCCTGACATGAGCCATGACAGTTCACGTTAGTGATGGGGCGTGTCGATGGAACTTAACTTTATTAAAGACGAAGGAGTTTTGTTATGTTGTCGTTGAAGTGATTTAATTTTTTTGGCATAAATTAAAAACTAAAAAAACCTAAATTTTCCAAAAATAGAAATGGACCCATTTCATTTCCTTATCGTATAATTTTACCCAGTAAACAAACTTTCGTTTTGTGAATCAGGTCATTTATGTAAGGCCCGTACCGTACCGAAAAGTTTTTTTACAAAATCCTTATTATTACCAGCAAAAATTTGGCCGGTAACTGTTTTAAATTTTTGTTAAAATCCCTCTATTTATGATATCTTTGTGCATCTATTGGCATAGTCAAATCAGTTTGAGTACGGTTATTATTAAAAATGCAGGGCGATAAAATAATGAGGAGATAAACTGTTTTGCGAAATTATCTCAAAAATCTCAGTTTAAGTTTTGCGGCGGTAGGAAAAATGGTGGATGTCTTTGTTATTCATCGGAGTTTCATTAAATATCGTCAATATACTTTGTAAAAAAACTTTTCGGTACAGGCCTTCTTATGTAAAATATATATTTTGTGAACTTTGAACTTCAACTTTTGTGTATGGCAACACGAGTCGCTTTTAGGGTAGCAATCATTTCTGCCAATGACTCCTGACAGCAGCATAACGTTAAACGTGTTTGACCAGTTTAACCGAAATGTTCCAAAATGGGGGTATTTTTTTGTTAGTGGATGATAAAAATAGGAGGGTTTTAAGATTAATAGGTTTGGGGATATCAGAGGGCAGAACGTTGTACAAGTAACTTGTTCATACCGCCTTTAAATAAATCAGCAGATTTCAGCGATGCCAATAAGTTTTTGCAAGTTGGCGTAAATATGATTCCGTATCGCAGCATTCGCAGCCACATCGAAGTCATCGGGATGGGTTACGGGGTATGCCCTGTTATGTTTCTTATTCTTTGGAGATGAGAGTATGTTCTTCTCCATCGAGGATTTGCCGAACTTCTCCTTTGTAATTCGGGAGACGGTAGCCTTTCCGATTCCCAGAGCATCAGCAACACGGTCGCGTACGTTCTCAATTGGCAACAAAGGTCCACCATTTTGTTGCTCGCGAGCAAAATGATCTCGCAAGCGCACCACAAACTCCAGCGTTTCACTGTTGAGTACAGTTTTACGTAGTCTTTTCGGCATTTCGCATTGCAGACAACTTAAATGATTATAAATCGAAGACGGAAAGTGTACTACTTTAGTGTATTTTGTGTACATTCTTTTCAACTTATCGACATTTTTATCGACATTTTTTTATCGATATTTTTCCACATTAGTCGATGTCTTCCAAACGAAGTAACTTTTGCAAGACGTAAACGTAAATTCTGGTTGAGATAATTCCTTGTAAATGTTAAGAATTGTTATAATTCCATCGAAATATCATTGTAATGAAATAAATCTACCTAAAATAAATAAACGTAATTTTTAAACGCCTACGGTTCGATTTCAATGTAACGGTGACGCCGCTACAAGGTTGTATCGTGATTATTATTGTCAGTGTCCCAGGGATCATTACTCGTCGATTGTTCTATAAAAATGCTTTAAATATTAGAAACGTAGAAACACCTACACCTACACTTACGGCCACTGTGTCTAAGTCTACATTACCTTATTTTTGTATTCCGTGGTCCCGGGCGACGCACGTCACCTAGCTTTTGTACGCTGCTTGGTAATGTAGACTTAAACACGGTGACCGTAAGGTTCAGTATCGTTTAAAGACCATAACATTCTTTCCGATTCCGGCCGTTTGGTGGAAATCATGCATAACCCGACCACTGGTTAAAATATTTACGTTCGATTCCCGGCCACCCTGTATTTTCCGTGTTGGGTTTAGAATAACACCTCTCCATTTCTTCCGTGGATGTCGTAAGAGGCGACTTCTACACCGATGTATTATTAAAGTAGGTATTTGCTAAAAACATTCAATCAGACTGTTGCAATAATCATCTTGTTTAACCGTCGCTATGTTTACTTTAGAGATTAAGCAAAGAAGTTACTAGATGACGTTAGTAGTATGCACAAATTTGTATTATGTTTCAGGTTTCAGTCATTTGTCATAATTGTCAAAGGAATGTGTTTAGTTTAAAGGTTCGGCACTAGATATCACTATCACTTTCAGTCCCCATCCTGCATCGCGCTGTTAAGAGTTTACCTAGTTTCATGACTTGGCCGTAGGCGGCCAACATTATTTATCCACCATACACCGATTGTAAATACATCTAAATTCGGTAGTATTAAAAGTGTTGAAAACATATAGTGGTATCATTTCTTGGGACCGTGGCGGTTAAACACATCCACACATTAATAATGGAATAATAATACGATGACAATACGAATCCATTGCAAAAATCCAAAGGATTATTAAACAAAACGGAATGACCCACAAAAATCGACAGTAAAAACCAAAAAACGCCCCAACAGAAGAATAAAAGAATAAACATTTTTTTTACCGCGCAACGGGCTATGGGCGGTACCGGTATAAATATAAAGGTGTGAACTCACGTCACGGGCAGCGGTCGGCTGTTGTCACCCCGTGTGTGGGCGTCTTTAGGCTATTTTTGGCACAGATAAAAAATAAAATGCTTTTTTAATTTTGGTAGCTGCCTGGTCTTGACTTGAGGTGATTTTTATAATGTCTGTGGGCATGGGCACAGTAAAGTTCTCTGTAGAGTGTAGTGCATGCGTTTCGTTTGGTTTTTTTAAGCTTCGTAAAGTTTAACATCAGTTCTAGTGCGCACACTAGCTATATTTTGAAGTATTTAAGGATATTATAAGCAACTAAAGTATATTTTTTAATCTCTGTTACAAAATTACATTAAGTAGATACATACATTCAGACCTGTCATTTTAACGCACCTCAACCGTTCCTTAGTCGCCTCATGCGACATCCACGGAAGGAATGGAGAGGTGTTATCCTCAACCCAACACCACACGGTAACCCGTTTTCTAAATCGGTTTAGAACTACACATCTAATCTTAAAACCGATCAAAAAGCTGCAACTGACATATACCGAGGGTAGTATGGAAGTAGAATCTTTGCCTTTTAAACTTCAAACGATGAGATAAAGCTTTTAAACATGGCCGATATAATCAGGAATAACATGCAAGTAAATCTCAATGTAAATAGGTACTAAGGCAAAATGTATGAGCAGGCGAAGTTCCTTAGATAAATAAAAACTTAGAGACAGAATGTTAGTCTACCGCCTTAATAATACCTAAACCTATTTATACGTACTTACTTTCTATCAAAGCAAGCTGCACCAAATATTTATGCAAATGTAATAGACCAACAGCTTAAGAAAACTAAAAAATACCGTTCGTATGTTTGAATTACGCTCAAGATAAACTTATAAAAAAAAATTGTTCTCTCACTTCAAAATCAGAACTGGCCTGATCAAGAGTCACAGATTAAACAAATCGATGTAGTCCAGATGGCGCCACGCGCGCGGCACGCTCCCGCCAAAACTGACGTCAAACGCACCCGGTCCAAACGAATGTCATTACACGCACTTGAAATTACATGGCCGAGAGGGGAGATTATTTTATTAGTCTTAGCTTTGACTCGTCACCATCTATGGAGAATAAACATAGATATTATCGATTAAATACCTTAATACTCTGTTTATATAAAGATAACACTTTTAACTATCAAATCCTTAAACTAAATGAACTCGCGTCAAAAGAAGAGCATTGCTCTCCCTTTTGGCACGCGAAGTACATACACTTGAGTCATCTGTTTCTATTTGGATATAAGTCTGTAGATCCAGCTATAAATAAAGTAATATGAGTGTTAAAGCATGCCAAATCCAAACATTATAAATTAACAAATGACACGTGACTGCCACGTGGCGCGACATACGGTGTGCGAGGGAGAAGGAGATAGTTGATAGAAAAGGAGAGTTGGTAGGAACCCGAGCTGCCGAAGTCACCCGAAATCTGCAATGGAAACGGACGGCCTTTCTCACATACATACATATTCTCACGCCTGTATTCCCAAGAGGGGTAGGCAGAGCACATGAATTTGAAAGTCCAGTGCCACGTTTAGCAATGTCAAGGTAACCAGATGGTTAAACGTGATATTGCAGTGACAGGTTGCTGGCCCATTGCCCACAATACACTAACCCTTTCCCAGAGTCGACTCTTACGACACCCACGGGAAGAAATTCTAACCTGGCACCACACTTTTTCACATAGAGCTACTTACGTAAAAGTAACGGAACAGATTAGAAAATACTATAGGCTTGTGTCCGGGATTAAAAAAACTAAATTCTTATTAGTCCATTCGTTAGATTATGGAAAAATATAAGACATATTTTTTCTTTTATCAAATGACTAAACATCGACAAAGTTATAGATCATCAAACTTCTGGAATGGGGCCTTGTGACGTCACGCCTCGGTAAAAATTGTGCCGAGGAGTGACGTAGTATTTGTTTTTGGGTTTTATATCCTTTACTTTTCTTCTTTGTTAACCGACTTCAAAAAAAGGAGGAGGTTCTCAATTCGTCGGGATATTTTTTTTTTTTTTTATCATTTTTTTTTTTATGTATGTTCGCTGATTACTCGAAGACGCCTGGACCGATTTGGAAAATTCTTTTTTTGTTTGAAAGGGTTTCCAGGGTTTCCAGGTAGTCCCATTGCCAGCATATTTTGATCTGATGATGGAATATGAGGGAAATCGAGGGCAACCCTCAAATTTTATTGGCACAGGTAATGTTTTTAGTACATTTTTCAAAGCTACACCAGTATTTACGTCTGGCAGTAAAAAAAATATGACTGAGCTGATGATGGAAGGTCAACTCCTTAATGCTTAGGAGTTAAAGGATAATTCTTTCAATACTGAATGCACCTGCAGACTGGAAATTATAATTTCAGTAATTAGTGAGGCCTGCTGGTGATGGAAGGTCACCCTCATTATTAGACAAATGCTTTCAGTATAGCCCAAATTTGAAGTCGGTTTTTTTTTGTTTAAAATTATTTGTATGTCTACTCGTTCCATTCCTGTCAATCACCCGAAGGTTAACTGGCAAGATCCCCTCGGGGATTAGTCCTGTAGGTGTTTCTACGTTTCTAGTATTTAATGCATTTTCTAAGAATAGTTAGCATTAACAAACACAGACAATTTATTATAATTGCAGTAAAGTTAAGATAGAGCGTTGATATTTAATCCGTTTGAAAGTTGATAACGTTTGATCAAAGTCCAATGAATCTACCGAAGCTGATTCATGGAATATATAGTAGGGTCTTATTTAAAACACTAATTACAAATTTCTAGAAAAAAATATGGCATATTTATGATAAAACAAAATACAAAATAATAGGGAAGCAACAGGAGACCCTCGCGCAGGCAGCTTCCTCGCTCAAAGGCTAGCTATAGCCATTCAACGCGGGAATGCTGCCTGCGTGATGGGAACCCTACCCAAGGGCCCAATTTTAAATTTTATTGTTTAGTTTTAGTTTAATTTTAAATGGATATTGTATATTATTGTAATATTTAATGTTACTATTCATATTTTGTTCTCTGTTTTGTATTAAACATAATTTCCCGTTCAAATACTACAACTAATTAAAACTAACTAAAAATTGAAATGAAAAACATCCCCGAGACCGCTGCCTCGGGGAAAGGTGCCTAAAAGGCTGGCTGCGTTCCCTCTCTGAATGGCGATACCAATTCGTTGCCCCAGGAACGCGCCAGCCCTCTGGTCTCCTGTAATTTTGATTAAATGTTGTTTGAGCACATTGAAAAATTTGTGGGCATCAGGTCCCCACGGGCCAAGTGTTTCAACCCCAAACGCCGTAAAAATGACGTTGTCACTGAGGTGACAGTATTTACGGCGTTTTAAGGCCTCTGCGGATGTCGCCGCTGCGCCTGCCCTTGAAGCCGTTGAGTTTATATAGGACGGCGCCAAAGTATCGACGCAGGTGGCGTCCCATACTGAAGGCCGTCCTAGTTGCCACGGCACCAACGTCATTCCGTCGGGCCTCTTGCCGTCATCCCGGGCAACCACAGCGGGGAAGTTGGCGCTGACAAGGGCTCGGCGGATGGCGTCGTTGAGACAGGCGTGGCGAAACATCCTACCGGCACTCTTCGGACATCTCAGCCCGTGGAGACCCAAACTCTCCACCTCTTGACCGCATAAACAGGTATGGGGGCTGACTAAATTTAATCCTAACCTAAGACCGACAGCCATGCGGAATGAATCGTTATCTAATAGGGTGGAATAATGAACAGATGGGAATGCGTGCAGCCAAAACCCGGACTCCCGCTTGGACACAGCCAGGAGACGCGCTTTATCGGTTTGTGTGGCGCATGTGTCCATAAGGTGGGCGTGTATTTGCTTAGTCGCTTACTTATTGGCTCGTCCCACTGCCTTTGCGATTTTACTGACGCGGGTGGGTCGTTTCCCGGGTCCCGGGCAAGCAGTTTTCCAAGCCTCTATTGCCTCGTGCATGCATGCTACCTCCGGATCACTTAGTGATGGAAAGAGAACAATACCAATCAGAGGTAGCACGCTATGCACAGAGGAAAGAAAGGCCGGAAGCGCGAAACTAGAAACTTGCCTGACGCCAAGCCCGCCGTACCTTATGGGTAGAGTTGTCTGCAAAAACTTTCTGCTGTCAATTTGTATATTAATGATTTTTTTCAAGCTGTGAATGAATGATGGAGTCGAGAATTTCACATTTTGGAAATTTCCAAAAAGGACAACAGCGCAGAACATAAGTTAATTTAGGAACAAACTAGCTTTAGCACTACAACTATAAGAAAACTTCTCGTTTCAAACGACACAGCGCCATCGATTTATGATCTATCAATCGGTTATCGATCTATCATCATCGATATCGATCTATCAAGCAAACTATATTTTTGTTTTCCTTCGGGAACTACAATTTTTCCGGGATGAAAAATAGCCTTTTATTTAATCCGGACTTCTATCTTTACGTCTGCAAAATTTCAAAGCAATCGGTTCAGTAGTTACGGCGTGAAAGCGGAACAAACAAACAAACAAACAAATAAACAAACTCACTTTCCGATTTATAATGTTAGTAAGGAAGTAAGGATGTATGGAAAAAACTGAATGCTTGCTCGTTTCAAATTACTGCCATTATCTAGTTTCGTCCTGAAATGAGTGTAGTTTTGCGTTGCGAGTTGCGAGGGACGTGAATCAGGTTACTAAAGTTCCCGATAGATGTCGCTAAGTCGTAGTTCGGCATGTTAACGTTGTGTCATGGCGAAATGTATATAGACTATGATTATCTTCATTGATAAATTGTCATATTTACAAACCTGTAAAATTTAGGTGTATAATTTTTGGAAGTGCTGATGTCGTTTATTTTATGATATCAACGCTGTATTGAAATTTCGTGATTCTCTTCTCATTCTCACACATAATTATTAGTGTCCGACCGAAGCTTCGGCTTCGGCTTCGGCCACCTTCGGCCAAACCTTCGGCTTCGGCCAAAATTTGGCCGAAGCTTCGGCCAAAGCCGAAGGTTTGCAAATCGTGATTTGAAATTGAACAAACGATGCCAGAGCGAGTTCGCCGGCCCGATCGCATTACTTGCAGTTAATTATATAAATTACTGACATCACATAACATAACAACATAGTCACACTTGATTTAGAAGCGAAAACTGCGCATAGTTTACTGCCGTTTTTTTTTATTATTAGCAAATTCTCGTATTTCTTAGGGTCAACATGGGTTCAACACACCTTCGGCTTCGGCTTCGGCTTCGGCCGAAGGTTTTGATGAAAGCCGATTAATCGGCTTCGGCTTCGGCTTCGGCCAAAATTGTACCTTCGGTCGGACACTAATAATTATATTTACGCGGGACTTAATCACGGTACTTTTTTATTACCTCTCGACGTTTCGGCTGCGTTACAACGACCATGGTCACGAGTTAGCTCTGTAATTAAAAAATACCGTGATTAAGTCCCGCGCGCGTAAATATAAATACGTGTGAGAATCACGAAAGTTCAAAACAGTAGCGTTGATATCATAAAATAAACGACATCAGCACTTCCAAAAATTGTAAACCAATATTTGAGATATATAAATATATCGTTTAAACCCATGAAGATACTCGTAGTTTATACATTTCGCAATGACACAACGTTGACATGCCGAACAACGATTTAGCGACATCTATCGGGAACTTTTGTAACTTGATGCACGTCCCTCGCAAAGCTACACTTAATTTTAGGACAAAACTAGATAATGACACTAATTCGAAACGAGTAAGCATTCAGTTTTTTCCATACATCCTTATTTAATATATAAATCGGAAAGTGAGTTTGTTTGTATGTTTGTTACGCTTTAACGCCGTAACTACTGAACCGATTGCTTTGAAATTTTACAGACGTAAAGTTAGAAGTCCGGATTAAATAATTGGGTATTTTTTATATACGATTTCGTTTGCGAGTCATCGCGGAATTGTATGGAGATGTGTTGACCGCGGCAGTTGTGCAAACGTTCCGCTGGCTGCGCTGTCTCAGTTTCCATACTATTTTGTGATGACTTGCAAACGAAATCGTTCATTTAAGGCAGTTTTGTGAAAAGTTCTTAAAGATTATTATGGACTATGATACCTTTTCAGAAAGCTGATGAAACGTACATGTTTTTCTAACAATTTGTACACTTGATGTCATATTATTTTTTTCGACTAGAGCAATAGTTTAGTAACAACAACCACAGATTTAATAAAACATAAAAAATGTTTTCGCTCATTTCGAAGACTTTTATTTGTTTTGTTAGGGTTTTTGTACTTGTTTTAATTTGACAATAGTTTAATAATTCAAAAAAAAAAAAAAAAAATTACCGCAACAGACGACCAAATTAAAAAAAAAAAGTTTTAATGTAAAATTTTGGGAAATTAAAAAAAAAACTTAAAAAATCAATAACTCAAGAACCGTCAATTTTCGGCCATACATATGAGGGCTTAAAAATACTGCATTTTAGCTCCTCTATCAAGTCCTACCAAGAATACGTCGAGTTACCAGTAACCCTGTATACCACAATGAACATTACATGCAGTTTTGTGCGAATATTTCCTCAACATTGTAAAAGCACCCCTTAATTTTTTATTAAACGCAACACAGTCCTTAGGCTTTAAATTAGTGAATCTTTATTAAACGCAACACAGTCCTTAGGCTTTAAATTAGTGAATCTGAATCAACAGTTGAAAACAATGTCCTAATCAGAAAAACACCACTTTACATTTACCGATTTGACTCGGCAGTCTTATGCCATTTTCCTTCCAAAAATAATGCAAAATAGTGAAAATATGCATCATCAAAGGTGTTTTTTTTTGGTAATTATGCAATAACACTAATAGCACTAATTTCCAAATCTTTCACTGTCCATGCTGCAAGGTTGTGGAATCGATTACCGATTTCAGTTCGCGAATCCACCTCTATAGGCTTCTTCAAATACAATGTTGTTATGTTAATGTCGTCGTATCCTACGAATAGGGGCGTAATTACCATTAATGCCTTTTTCCTCTTCTTTGATAATCGAATTCAGTATTTTTTTCCACATCTACTAGTCTTAAAAATATAACAAAGTCATTTCATTTCGAAAAGTTATTCAAGTTTTTCAAATGAGCCACAATTGCAATAGCTCTATTTCTTCCATCGAATAACGCCTCCATAGCCGTTAGAGACCTTTTTCGCGGAGAAGTGAAGCGCGGGGAGTCTAAATCGCCGGTCGTGTTCGCCATTACGCCCTTTTACACGCGGAATGTTTGCACTATGTTGGCCTAGGACGGTGTCGTAATAACCTTTACGCCCCTTTTCCATGGAGATAACGTGTTTACGACACCATTTTTTAAGGCATTAACTAGCTTAACGCCTTTATTCTTCGTGAAAAAAAAAAGTTTTTTAATAAACTATCGTGGTAAAAAGAATTAAGTGACATATTTTACATAAATTACATAAATAATAGAAAAAATATTTAACCATAACAATTGTAGGGCGTCAAGTATTCTTACTTTTTAATTTTAGATTATTAGGTTTTACGCTGATTTTTTGAAACAGTTTAAAGTGTCTCCTGTAAAATCAACTTTTTGTAGTTACGCCCCTTTTCGTAGGATACGACGATGTGAGAGTTATATAATTACTTATTGTATATGTAAGGTGATATGTGTTAGTGTGTGTAGCTGTTTCAATGTGATGTAAGTGCTGTCATACTACATAATTATGTTACAATGAAGACTTGTTACAAAAATGTTGTTACCTAAATAGCTGCTCCTCTCTACTGATCAAGGGTTGACTGGAAGAGATCCCTTTTAGGATAAGTCCGCCTTTGTACTTTGTGTTATTTTTTGTTACCAATCTGTAGTCTTTTATTTATTTTTTGTACAATAAAGAGTTTTTTACTTACTTATAACCCTCGAAATGGGTTAAATGCAGACATG
Source organism: Adoxophyes honmai (assembly GCA_005406045.1). NCBI lineage: Eukaryota > Metazoa > Arthropoda > Insecta > Lepidoptera > Tortricidae > Adoxophyes > Adoxophyes honmai. Next base: position 27,778 of record BHDV01048784.1, on the reverse strand, counting down.
CAGACATGGAATGGCTCGCTATACGTGATCGTCGTAATATACATATTCTGTCTTTGCTATTCAACACTCTCTTTAATCCTTTTACTCCTTTATACCTTTCGTTTCAGCTAAGGTAAACGCAGGTATTAACGACCCATCGAAAATTTGCAGGTATTACCGACCTATTAATGTTATTTGCAGTTTCTCCGATTCTTAAACTGTTTAGCTATAAGTAAGTATAGCACACACACGCGCTCGTTTGTTGCCCATCGTTTAATTATACTTTAATGTGCATAACAATATGTAATAGAGATAAAATGTATCGGTTTCTGTGCGGACCTCCGTGGAAGCCGATGTTGCCATACTAGCCCTTGTTTCACTAGGTAAGAAGGTGACGATTCTGCGTAAGCAATTTTAAGCAAACCGATGAAGTCAAAGCATACAGGATTTTACTCAAATGACTTGTCAAAGTGTGTTCTATAAATTTGCTATCACTCTTAAGTACAAAGAAGCCCTTTTATATTGGAAATCTGCAAATTAAAATAGGGCGGTAATAACTTCACGACTTTTTAAGTTGGATCCTATTAACGACCCATAGGTCGGTGATGGCCTCAACATAACATTTTGTTTTTCTTTCTTTTTTATGTTTTTATTAACTGATAGCAAAACAATCAATAAACCATTTGATTCACAAAGAACTAAGCTTTGTGTAAATCTATATACGATCCATGCAATGTTGTCTAGTTTTCTTATTTTTACATTGTCAATGTTGTGAAAACTATAATATTATCCGAATGTTGATGTTGTATTGCAATTTTTACAAATTATGATTTCTTTATCAAAGACTGATTTGATACTGTTGTATTTTATTATACCAATAGATTGAAGTGTATTTTACAGTCGAGTTAATCAAAGAAGTACATTCTAAGTTTTTTTTATGAATCGGTAATGCATTTTACATCTATACTTACTAATTTTATTACCGACCCATAGTGGTCGGTTTTGGGTCGGTAATAGTGACATTGGGAAGCTTTTACCGATCGCACTATTTTTTTATTTCTAAACTAGTTGTTACCCGCGAGGCCATCTGTAATTGAGTAAAATTTGTTAATAGCTATGCTCGAACCGTTAGCGAAGTAAAGCTGTAAATTTCAATTTTTTTTTCATAACGTATATGCTCAAAAGAACAGTGCAGGTATTAGAAATTCGTTTCTGGAAGTTTTTTTATTCATTCTAGGGTTTTTTTAATAAAATAAAAAGTAAACTTATAGGTAATACAGTTTTTTTTTATTTGTTCAACATACACGAGGAGAGGTTGCTACGGAAATCCAATCGAAGCGAGACGTGTTAATATATTTTTGGTTTTTATTAAGTTATTTTCAGTAATGTTTTTGTACCACTTCCTTACGATCGGCAATAGCTTCCTAAAAATCGTTAATAGCATCACGACCGTTATCATGGGTCGCTAATAGCAACAATCGACTTTGTCACTTCAAAAAATTCACTTAGTAAATAAAATCTATAGACATATAATTAGCGTATTAAAAATAATAAAAGAACTCTGAAGATAGCCAGTATACTTAAAATTCGCCATTGATTTCAAAATTGCCTTAAGGGGGTCGTTAATACCTGCGTTTACCTTACTTAGCTTCTGGCAGCGGGCATCGCTTGCGGTCTAGCACAAATCTCCTTTTGGCCTCCTCTCCTACTTCATCCAAAACATACTCCAAATCTTTTTCCGTGCACAGTGCCAGGCTGTGGAATCGGTTGCCAACTTCTGTCCGGCAATCAACCTCGATTTACTCGTTCAGAGAGCGCCTGAAGAAGATGTGGCGTTAAACTATTTCTGAATTGTATATGTTTATGTTTAACCAATCTATTTGTTATTGTATTACTATATGTATTTATAAAGGTTATAAAAATCATATAATTACTTGTATTATATATTTTATAAATTGATAGTTTTTGTTGTACAGTTACTTCACCATGTTTATTGCATCCTCTCTTTTTGTCGGTCTCAATAATTTCGTTTCCTCTCTGCCTCTCTAAGGTTGGCTGTAAGAGATCCCTTAAGGGATAAGTCCGCCTTTGTACTTCGCCATTTCATTTGTATTTAATTTTTGTTTTTTGTATTTTGTGTTTTTTCCTTTTGTACAATAAAGTGTTTACTTACTTACTTACATGCAATTGCATATAATCCGGTTTCTAGTTATGTCTTTTGAATTTGTCTTTCTTACCAGCTATATAGTACAAGTTTAACGTAGCAATAAGGGTGACCATGAAACGCAACATAGACAAAACGATGAGTATTTCACGTTTCGTGGCCGCTTCTAGCATAATTTTGCTAGAAATAAAATAGGTGGCAAGCACAATAGTGTCCCGAGTTATATTTACAGTGGCTTACATACTCGTAGAAGATAATAAAGAGGCTAAGATGACATTATTCAGACGACGGTTGATTGCGGCTGAGTTAGTAATTTAGAAGGCAACTTAGATTTTTCAGACGCCAATTATGGTATTAAAAAGAAGTCGGTTTAATTACTACCCAAAAATAATTCATAATCATGTCAATATAAATCTATATCTATACTAATATATAAAGCTGAAGAGTTTGTTTGTTTGTTTGAACGCGCTAATTTCAGGAACTACTGGTTCGAATTGAAAAATTCTTTTTGTGGGATACACCTTTTATCAAGGAAGGCTATAGGCTATAAAACATCACGCTGCGACCAATAAAAGCGAAGAAATAGTGGAAAGTGTGGAAAAAAGCGGGGGAAATTGATCACTATTCCACGCGGACGGAGTCGCGGGCACAGCTAGTATTTTGATAAACAGAGAAAGTTACATATCACGTTACTTGACGTCAAATATGACAGAGATGCGTCAGATTACTAAAGTTCCCGATAGATGGCGCTAACCCGCAGCACAGCGCGATAGTGTTGTGTCACGGCGAAATATAAATAACCCATGCTGTTGTTATTGAGCTTACTATTTTCACTTCAATTTTTGAAAATGAGCATCCCTTTTAGGGATGCCAGAAATGGAATAAAGTTTCGATATCTATCTATCGAAATCGATATATTTGAAAGTTAAGGCATGGGCGTTATCAGCTATTTCTGACAACGGTTATTTAACCGATATTTGGTTTCAATATCGATATCAATAACCGTTGTCGAATATCGGTATTATGTCCCACCGGTATTTAAGCTTTTTAATATTAGGTACGTAATGCGTAGCGGAACGTATCCAATAGAACAGTTGGTATTGGTTATTAGCCGTTGTCACCTGCTAATATTCGCGCTTTCTCTTTTTTACGTCCTGAGTTTCGCTTATAAAGAGTGAGATAGCATAATTATTTTTAAGTTGTCTTGGATATTGGCAACTGACAACTAAACTAACGACCAACGGTGATCACATAGGTAGCGCGTGGTACTAGTAGACCGGTATTTATTTGGTAGCTGATAACCGCTACTAGAAGTGATAGTGCAGTTACGTTAGTTATTGGCCTGACAACCGTTTTTAGTTACGTTACGGTATAGCGGACACATCTCTAGAAAGTATCAATATCGATATTTATATTTTTACTTAAAGAAATGTTGATATATACATACATACATACATACATATTCTCACGCCTGTATTCCCAAGAGGGGTAGGCAGAGCACGTGAATTCAAAAATCCAGTGCCACGTTTAGCAATTTCAGGGTGACCAGATGGTTAAACGTGATATTGCAGTGACAGGTTGCTAGCCCATCGCCCACAATACACTAACCCTTTCCCAGAGTCGACTCTTACGACACCCACGGGAAGAAAGGGGGAGGTACTATTCTAACCCGGCACCACACGGGAAATGTTGATATATTGGTACGATAAAAAAGGTCTATTGACTTCAGTCATTTTATATACTCTGTATTTTAACAGTTAAGGTAAAAGAACCAATGCTCGACGCCTCAACGCCCAGTAGATGACACCCATCTGTTGAGCAGCAAATTAAGTCGACCGCACACAAACTAAAAAAATCGCTTTTGATACAATTTCGATCTTAAATATTTGATATCGATAAATCGATATATCGCCCAAAAATATCGATTATTTCAATTAAAAATATCGATATATCGATATTTATTCAAAAGCCTACTATTTGTTACTCGCCTTGATATTTATTATAATAATAATTGCTTTCCGCCCGCGGCTTCGCCCGCTTAGAATTCGGTTATATTGCGGTATAAAGCGAACATTCCCTCGGGAACATAATTTTTTTCCGAAATAAAAATTATCCTATTATTTAATCCGGACTTCTAACTTTACGTCTGCAAAATTTCAAAGCAATCGGTTCAGTAGTTACGGCGTGAAAGCGGAACAAAAAAACAAACAAACAAACTCACTTTCCGATTTATAATATTAGTAAGGATAGTAAGGATAAGGATAAGGATGGAATCCTGAATAGTTACTTAAGGCGCCATGAGCATATTTTTGCCAAAAAGTAATGTAAAGTTCCAAAAAATACTGGATGTGTCACTTATACAACCTGTATAGTAGAAGTGTGGAATGGAACCCCGTGTGGAGCCGGGTTAGAATAGCACCTCCCCATTTCTTCCCGTTGGTGTCGTAAAAGTCGATTTGGTGAAAGGGTTAGTGTATTGTGGGCGATGGGCTAGCAACCTGTCACTACAATATCACGTTTAACAATCTGGTTACCCTAAAATTGCTAAACGTGGCACTGGAGTTTTTGAATGTGCTCTTGGGAGTACAGGCGTGAGAATATGTATGTATTGTAGAAGTTTCTTCTAGCGGTCCGACTATCGACCCGGCTACGTATAGGTGGACATATTACATACATACATACATAACCGTCACGCCCCATTCCCTGCGGGGTAGGCAGAGACAACAGAGCGCCATTCGCATCTATTCTGACATACTTCTCTCGCTTCACTCACATTCATCACTCTTGTCATACACGCTCGACGATTTCGGGTACTCCTTATTTGGGCTTTGTTTAGTACATCGCCAATCTGGTCGATATACGTTTTTCGAGGGCGCCCTCGACCGCCTTGCCCTAACACACTTCCCTTGTAGATTTGCTTACATATCCTTGATTCATCCATTCTCTCCACGTGCCCAAACCAACGCAGCATACCTTTCTCTACCTTTGTAATAATACTCTCTTTCAGACCACACTTCTCTCTAATCACGCTATTACGCACCCTATCAGTAAGTTTTATACCACTCATGCTACGCAAAGAACGCATCTCAACCGCATTCACTCTACTTTCATGTCTCTTCTGCCACACCCAACTCTCGCTGCCATACATCAAAGTAGGCACTAGCACACCGTTGTGAATAGCCAAACGAGCATTTTCAGAAATGTCCTGACGGCTCACAACGGAGTGAAGTGCTCCATTCATTTGATTTCCCGCTTTTACTCTACTTTCAATATCCTCATCGTACTTACCGTCACTCGTGAACATACATCCCAAATACCTAAAATCTCTCACTTGTTCTAACCTTTCACTCCCAATTGTTATAACACATTCAGTCATTTCGTCGTTCTTCTCTATCACCATAACTTTCGTTTTACCTACGTTCATTCTCATTCCCTTCTTTTCAAAAGATTCGTACATTAGAGTCACCATGTCCTGTAACTCACACGCTGACGATGCAAGGAGCACCTGATCATCAGCGTACAAGAGACATTTGATGAGAGACTCCCCTATCTTCAATCCACAGTCTCGCTCTTTCAAATCGAGTAAACAGTCATCCATGAAAAGATTGAATAGCCACGGCGGTGGACATATTTATTATATTTATAAATATTCTACTTTTTATTATTACAAGCTTTTATTTAAGTTCACCTATTTTATTCTATTTAATTAAATATTCTGTGAGCATTTCAAGTATTTAGCTGTTACAATTATTTAAATAGACCCAAAACTGCAAAAAAAATCCACGATTTTTCTATGGGAGCCCCCCTTAATTATTATTACTATTTTTATTTTAGTATTTGTTGTTATAGCGGCAACAGAAATACATCATCTGTTAAAATTTCAATTCTCTAGCTCTCTCGGTTCGTGAGATACAGCCTGGTGACATACGGACAGACGGACGGACAGACAGACAGACAGCGAAGTCTCAGTAAAATTCTGAATGGCGCGCAGAGAGTGGAAATTCAGAGTTTTTATTGCGCCGCAGACTCGATCGCACAAAAGTCTGTCGTCTGCCCCTAAAATTTGCATCCAAAACCTCGAAATAGTCTTTAGGTAAAGCTTAAAACCACCCGTGTGGTGCCGGGTTAGAATAGCACCTCCCCCTTTCTTCCCGTGGGTGTCGTAAGAGTCGACTCTGGGAAAGGGTTAGTGTATTGTGGGCGATAGGCTAGCAACCTGTCACCGCAATATCACGTTTAACTATCTGGTTACCCTGAATTTGCTAAACGTGGCACTGGATTTTTGAATTCATGTGCTCTGCCTACCCCTCATGGGAATATGGGCGTGAGAATATGTATGTATGTATTAAAACCACCAACAGCCCCTTAAAACGTTGACTGCGGGAAGCGAATTTAAATACATACTTTCAGTCGGTGCGTCGCAGGGTACATAAGATCCGACAAACGACTTCCTGTTCCTGTTATACCTTATTATTATTATACTCACGTTTAATAAACCGAGTTTAGCTCGACATGTTTCGGACTAATTCGTAGCCCTTCATCTAGGAGCCGCGGCAGCTGCTGCTACCAAACGCGAACTGCGCGCCTCAGCTCTCTTCGCGCGACTGTTCGTGCTCGACGAAACTAACACCCATACGATATTTTTCAACATGAGTGAGTCTCACGATAGTTTAATGTATAAAATATACAGTGTATGAATTAGCGTGAAATAATCATTATCATGGTTTCGTCTCTCACTTTTCTTGAGCTCTGCCTACCCCATTTGGGAACATAGGCATGATTGTATGTATTTATGAATTCCATTCGACCATTATGTATTAAGGACAAACGCTAAAAATTAGTTTCAAATCTGACCAGAGATTGGAAAAAATTGCGACATTGTTTGCAATTATGTGGACATGACTCCAAAATTAATCAAAATGTTATTCAGTTAATATTATTTACATACACACATATAATCACGTCTACATTCCCAAATAGCGTAGGCAGAGCTCACGAAACGTGAAATAGACATAACCATGATTATAATTATTTCACGCTTTGCAGCCACTTCTGGCATCATTATTTTAATTTCGTACTTGACATATTATAATTTGATTCCTAGTCAATAAATACAAAAGTTTGTTGAAGTATTGCTTTATTTAAAAAAAAATACAGTTTTTTTTGTCGTTATTTATCCTTACTATCCTTACTAATATTATAAGTCAGAAAGTGAGTTTGTTTGTTTGTTTGTTCCGCTTTCACGCCGCAACTACTGAACCGATTGCTTTGAAATTTTGCAGACATAAAGATAGAAGTCCCGATTAAATAATAGGGTACTTTTTATCCCGAAAAAAATTGATTTGTTGTTCTTTATACCGCAATATAACCGAGTTCCACGCGGGCGAAGCCGCGGGCGGAAAGCTAGTTTATTATAAGTATATAAATATTTACGGAAACGATACCCATTTTAAATACGAACCTTGAGCTAATAACTATCTATGTAATTCATCATCGTCGTAACGTCATTTTTTTAAAGTTATTATAGTATAAATACGTGCTTTTAAGCACTTTATAAGTTAACTATTATTTCCAAAAATTAAAATTACATTTCAATGAATAATTAATTAACACTTTGATTAATTCTGGAGTCATGTCCACATAATTGCAAACAATGTCGCAAATTTTTCCGATCTCTGAATATGACGGAGATGCGTCAGGTTACTAAAGTTCCCGATAGATGGCGCTGAACCGCCGAACAGTGTGATGACGTTGTGTCATTGCAAAATATATAAATAATGCTAATGGATCGTTTTCCATTGATTGTCGTGATTAAGGCGCTTAGATAAGGTAATTTTATTACCATAATTTTTGAAATTCGAGTATCCTTTCTGATACTCGCCTTTAAAATAACATTTTATCCAGTGTTGCCAACTTAGTGGATTTACCACTAAATCTAGTGGTTTTGGCACCCCAGTTAGTGGTGTAAATTTGCATTTAGTGGCTGGGGGTTTTTTTTAGTGGATTTTATCAGAGGATTTTTATCTAAAATTGCTTATGCAATTTTTCATGGAGACACATTTTTATGCTAGAAGATACCTCTTCATTCCATAATCGACGAAAATATTTTAGTTGGAAATTTAGTGGTTTCCAGATTTTGAACAGTTTAGTGGTTTTCTGGTGGTTTTGGAAGAAAATCTGGTGGGGAGCTTGACTAACCGTTGGCAACACTGATTTTATCATCACACTTGCTCGTCAATGGTGTTATTACAAGCGCGTATCCTGTAGGACAAAGGCCTAAATAGTAACCGCGGGAGTCATCATTACATCCCAAGGGAGGAAAAGTTTAGTTAGTATAGGTACGTTAGTTCAGACTAAGGAGGTTACAAGTGTAAAAATAAAAATTCTGCTATTAAAACTTAAGGGCCAATTTTTAAATGCAAAATTAATGTACCTATGTGTTACCGGAAATGTGTGAAATCAAGGAATTGTATACAAATCCTAGGAAATGTATACAATTCCGATACCATTTAGGAAATGTATAAAATATTGTTTGAAAAACTATTTAATGCTTAGATATCCTAGGAAATGTATAAATTTCCTCGGAATTGTATACAATTCCAATATCGTATTAGGAAATGTATAAACCTTTTTTTTAGGTTAGGAAATGCATTTACGCACTATCCCTGAGTCGTTTCCGCATCGCGGCGACAACCCAGGGAGTGTGTGGGACTCAGAGTGGGGAGGAATACCCACTAAAACCCAACCGCCCTCGTTGCCGTTAATGCGGGTGTCGCAGGGAGATGCGGGTGTCCCAGGGAAATGTGGGTGTCCCAGGGATGGAAATGTATGAATCTAACCTAACCTAACCTAATCTAAATAAAATCGCTGTTACATAAGCGCGATGCGTGATTCGGCAGCCATTTTTAAACATTTCCGATTGCGATTTAGGAAATGTATAGATTTCCTAGGAAATGTGTAATGTGTAATCTATTTAACACATTTCCGTGCAATTTTAGGAATTACATACATTTCCTAGGAATTGTATACAATGACGGATTACATACATTTCCGTTAACATATATTATGCATTATGAACATGAACAATGATCGGAATAGGTAGTGCCATTTCGGGTAAATGACCTTAAGCATTGTACATAACATTGATAAGACTTGTGATTCCCCTACTCCAAAAAACAGACATTGTACATACATATTATTATATCATTATCATTATTCATATCATTCATTTACTTTCGTATAACAGTCACATACAATTATAAAACATAACACAAAACATTAACATCATTCAACCTATTTCTTTTGACGTCTAGTAGCCATTTACGAGGGGTGTTCAATAAATAATGAGAATGACATATAAATTCATTAGCAAAGAAATAAAAAAGTACTGGCAAGCAAAGCCCATGTAATTGCTATGAAAAATAAAAAATAAAAAATTGACAGTCGTTTGTTTTTTTTTTTAAATAGAACACATTGATTTCGTCGTGTCGGGACCAGACGGTAAAAATGGAGGAAATTTAAGATCATGCGGTGATTAAATACCTCTGCTTGAAAAAAATTACTACTGAGCAAGTTCATTTAGATTTACAAAAGACATTAAGGGTTCGCGTTCCTTCTTACTCTACGGTTGCACGGTGGTGCGCAGAGTTTAAAAGAGGAAAATCGAACACTAATGACGACCCACGCTCAGGGCGGCCGAACACTGCGATGACCGAACAAATGTTAAAAAAAAATAGAAAATAATTTAAGGGGATCGTCGTGTTTCTGATTAGTTTATAGCTGAAGAAATAAAGATTTGTGTCGGGAGTATCCACAATATAATACATGACCATATGGGCACGGAAAAGGTATCAGCACGCTGGGTAACCATGCTTACGGACGCTCAGAAACAAACCAGACTGCAGGTTTCACATAGCTGTTTGGAATTGTTAGAGCAAGATTCCGACCGATTTTTGTCTTGTTTTGTAACAATGGACGAAACGTGACTTCATCATTACGACTCAGAAACCAAACAACAATCTATGACTTAGAAGAGGCCTTCGTCTCCGACTCCGAAGAAATTTAAGGCAATACCATCCATGCGGTTATGGGCTCCATTTTCTGGGATATCCGAGGGATTGTTATGATTGAATATCTCAATCATGGAGCTAAAATTACGGGGAATTTATATGAGGAACAAATAAAAAAAACTGCGTGATGTTATACGCGAGGAACTCCCAGGGGAATATTTCCAAAGGTGTTTTGTTTCACCAAGCAAACGCCCCCGCACATGAGCCAAGAGTTGCGATGGCTGCCATCAAAGATGCTGGCTTTGGATTGATGGAGCATCCGCCATATTCACCAGACCCCGCTCCTAGTGGTTTTTATTTATTTCCGCGGTTAAAAAAGCACCTCAGAGGTCAGAAATTTGAAAATGATGACACCGTGATCGCCGCGGTAGAGGTTTTTTTAAGGGGTCAAGGAGATTTTTTTTAAAGAAAAATTTAAGCTTAGAATAAAGATATTATAATAAGCATATACTCTCGAAAGGTGACTACATTGAAAAATAAAGTAAAATATGTTAAAAGTTATTTGCGTCCTTATCATTCTCAAAACTTATTGAACGCCCCTCGTATATGTAGAAAATGACCTTTCAACATCTTCTGATGCCAGTATACCAAGTGCCACGCACTCTTTCTTTAAAACGTACTTTAAACCAAACACTAACTTAAAATGTTCATTCATGTCCCCGGGCTAAAAATCTTATCCATACTAAGCTTACGCACCGAAATGGCACTACCTATTCCGATCATTGATTATGAAACTGTATTAATTTAATACTTTGGATGTATGTCAACGCGTTTTTAATATGCATTTTTTGTAAATTTGTTTGAACCTTTTTGGCAGAATCTGGCTGTATGACCATTAGCATTCTGTACGAAACATAGTTCTTGTCTGTGGCATATGATTAAAAAAGTGACAATAGACCTAAATGCAGTGACAGCGCAAGCGGAATAGCGCGGCGCGATGACGTGATGTCATGCATTTTCTTTAATTTTTAGTTTTTCCTCACAAATGTGAGAAAATCATTGTATGCACGGGCATTAAAGAAAATTACAAACTCGAGTCATAAAAGCCCTCCGCCTGCGGCGTCGGGCTTCTAACAGACTCTCATTAGAGATTTCCCACTTACTCCCCTCGTTTCTCAATGTACTATAGTTGCAAGATAGAGTAGGTGAATATGGTGTACTTAATCATGCATTCATATTCTCACGCCTGTATTCCCGAGAGAGAGTAGGCCGGGCACATGACAGACAGACAGCGAAGTCTCAGTAATAGGGTCCCGTTTTTACCCTTTGGGCACGGAACCCTAAAAAGGTAAAAATAGTGATCATAAAAAACTATAAATTTCTACAAGCTAGTAACAACGAATGAAGTGGTTAATCGCTATTGAAAGGAAAGAAAAGGCCAAGAGCTAGTCGGACTCGCGCCCGAAGGGTGCCGTACCAAAAATAGCAACAAAAACACGTTTCTTCTACGGGCCCTAATAAAAAATAAGGCCCCAAAAAGTGAACTATGAAAAGAAAAGATACAGCGCCATCTATGAGAATACTTAGCATCATCTCATCTGAATAGGGTCTTTGACAACAGTAAAAATAAACTATAATTTCTGGCCATCCTAACAGATTACAGGAAAATTAAACATATTTCACTTTCTTTTGTTCAAAATATTATGCATTTTGAGAGTATTTTGTTCTATTAATTTCTAATATTCGTTAAATAATGTATCTCTGACCGAAACGCTTGCGATTGATTGATGACGTCACATACCATGAAAGGTATCTGTGGTCAAAGTGGACATTGATAATTTGACATGACAATTTTGACAGCTTCTTTGTGTGGTGCCTTTGTTTACTTGCATGTGACGTCAAACAGCGTTTTTGGCGTGAGTTTAAGAATTTGAACTTTAATATTTATTTTCTTTGTTAATACAGACTAGAATCCGGAAATACTGATATATCGTGTTTATTACATAATGAAGAATTTATTAAAAGTATATTTCAAAAATGTTCAAAAACCCTATTCCATTCGAGCACTATGTTATATGGACCGTTAGTACCTTAGTACAGTCAAGGACTTTAATTGATGAGCCACCATAATGACATAATGAACATAATGACATCCTATTAATTATCAAGGGAAAACGTGATTTTTTTTCATTGAAAAGGTTCTATGGTGGCTCATGAATTAAAGTCCTTGGTCGTACAAGCGTTAAAAAGCAGTTTCAAATATTATGGCGGAGACGCGTCAGGTTACTAAAGTTCCCGATAGATGTCGCTGAACCGCCGAACAGCGCGATGACGTTGTGTTATTGCAAAATATATAAACGATGATGTTGTTATTCATACAGTTACATTATTTTGCAATGGAAACACTCGGTTCTCGAGCAATAACTTAATTTTTGAAAGTGTGAGTATCCTTTCTGATGCTTGCATTGCTCGCCCAGCTCGCCTTAATACTGATTTTATTTAATTTAAAATATCAGCGTTATCATTTATAATTGCAATGCACCTAATTATTTTTTCACTTCTCTTAAAGTGTTTCTTACGTCTCTACATAACGGATCTAACTAAAACTCTTTTTTGATCTCTAGAGACAGAGACTAAAGATTTGACTATGAAACCCCTTAAACAGCCCATCACCGTGTTTGCGAATGTAGGATTATCGCCATTATTATAGACATAGAAATAACCTGAAAATGACAATAAGGCTATTTCTACGTCTTTAAAAATGGCGGTAATTATTATAACAATTATTAGTACATTTTATTATGCATAGTCTAATAAGCTTAGAAATAGTTTTCAAGATAAAACCTGTTGGATAAATATGCAAGCATTCAAAACGTCACTTTACAAAAAATAGTAAAAGAGAAGAAAAAACCGTGATTTTTATCAAATAAAGAATATTTCTTAGGTTAGATTCAAACACATTTGTACCTACATAGGAAGCTTTGTTATAATAACTTTATATAACAGAACGTCGGTTTTTTTCGTCGCATTCAAAGTGAAAAGTAGTGTGTTTAACGCGAGACTAAACAATCATAATGACTTGTTTTAGTCCCTTGTTGAACACTATTATTTTACATCACACTTGCTCCTCAACAGAGTATAGGACAAAGTTCTAAATACGTTAAGAGCCCCCGCACACTGGCCACTCAGTGGCGGCCACACTGGAGCGTGTAGTGGCCGCCACAAGCTTCGGACGCGTTTCTCCATACATTTTATACTGCATCGGCGCACACCGAGCGTTTGAGTGGCCGCGTCCGAGCCACAAGCTGCGGGAGTCGACCGCGCTCGCTACTTGTGGCCGCGTTTTGTCCTTCGACTCGCGCGCACACACGGCCACAGTCGCTGGCTTCTCTCCGCCCCGATCTGAGTGACATTTTAATTCTTCGAAAAGCAACTTGTGCGATGTTGATTTTCATTGCGAGAAGTTTAAAATTGGATGAACCCAGTAACGCCTATGAATTGGACGTCGATGGTTCTGAATTCGGCGTCGTTTTCTACGTCTTATTATAATAAGCAACAATCCATTTTAACAAACACACGTCCTGTCGAGATACTTGCCGTGCAGTGTCTCATTTTAGTGGCGGCCACTAGTGGCCGCATCCAGCCACCGGTGGCTGCCACTGGTGGCGGCATGTAGTGGTCTGACTGAACCACTGGTGGTCGCGTTTAGTGGCGGCGCTTAGTGGCCATAATGTGCGGGGGCACTTATAGTAACCGAGGGAGTTATCTTTACAGTTTACACCCCATATGACCCCAAGGGAGTTATAGCTTTGGTTTTAAAATTTGTAAAAGTTAGTACAGGTACTTTAATTCCGACTAAGGAGGTTACAAATTTAAAAATAAATAATTTTAAACAAAAAAAAACCGACTTCAAATTAGCTTTATCCTGAAAGGAAACTTCTGTTTATGTGCATTTTTACCAAAGGTCAACTAGGTATACGTAGCTCTCAGCAGATTCAAGGCTTTAGAAGGAATAGCTCTATCTGATTTAGAACCCTCTAAACTGTTAAGTAAACCCCACGATGAACGAGCATTAGCAGAAATGCAACGCTTGAGAAGCAGCAGGCCTGGCTAATTACCTACTGAAACTATAATATTCAGTCTGCAGGTGCATTCAGTATCGAAAAAGTTATCCTTTAACTCCTAAAAATTAAGGAGTTGACCTTTCATCATCAGCTCAGTCATATTTTTTTACTGCCAAGCGTAAATACTGGTGTAGCTTTGAAAAATGCACTAAAAACATTACCTGTGTCTATAAAATTTGAGGGTTGCCCTCGATTTCCCTAATATTCCATCATCAGGTCAAGGTATGCTGACAATCGGACTACCTGGAAACTATACCTACCCTTTCAGACAAAAAAAGAGTTTTCCAAATAGGTCCAGGCGCCTGCGAGTAATCAGCGAATACACATAAAAATACTCTCCATTTCTTCCGTGGATGTCGCAAGAGGTGACTAAGGACATAGGTTAAAGTAAATTTTAGGCGACAGGCTAGCAACCTGTCACTATTATACCTGCTAACTCAAAACCTACAAAAAATGTGCTAGAAGTGGGCACGAAGCGTGACATAGACATAGTTTTGTCTATGTAGCGTTTTGTGTGCTCTGCCTACCCCATTTAAGAATACAGGCGTGACTGTATGTAGGTATGTAAGTATGTACAAATGTAAGTTCGGACTAAAATGCCCGAATGCCCGTTGTTTTTTATTTTTATTTTAAGGATAATTCAAAAACTACTAGTTAGTTCTTGATGAAATTAAAATGGGACGAATGGGAAGCCATTTGCTATCGAACACAAAAAGAACCATCGAAATCGGTCCACCCGTTTAGAAGTTCTGAGGTAACATACATAAAAAATGATAAAAAAAAAAAAAAAATACAGCCGAATTGAATACCTCCTTTTTTGAAGTCGGTTAAAAATCAACTATTATAACATTTATATCTTAAAGGCCAACTTAATTCAAAATTAATGTACCTACGTATGATGAAAATATATTCATTTAATACTATGGATGTATGTCAAAGCGTTTTTCAATATTTTTTGTAAATTTCGTTGATCGTTTTCGGCAGAATCTGGCTGAATGACCATTCGAATTCTGTGCGAAGCAAAGTTCTTATCTGTGGTATATGATACGAAGAAATTGACAACCAACCTAAACTCACTGACAGTTTTTTCTGCAATTTTTAAAGTTTCCTCACAAATGTGATGAAAATCATTGTGTGTTTCACGGGCAGTAAAGGAATTGCAAACTCAAGCCATAAGGCGCAGCGCAGACGACAGTGTTTTGCGCGATCGAGTCTGTGGAGCAATAAATTCTCTGAATGGCGGGCTGACAGTTTCCAGGAATTTCCATTCAGAGTTTCGTGGAACTGTCAGGCGCGCCATTCAGAGGATTTATTGCTGCTCAGACTCGATCGCACAAAACACTGTCGTCTGCGCTGCGCCTACAAGCCCTCCGCCTGCAGCGTCGGGTTTCTAAGAGACTCTCGTTAGTAATATCCGATTTGTGGCCCTTATTTCACAATGTACTATTGCTAATTGCTAGCTAGTTGCGAAGTAGAGGGTAGGAAGCTTTGAATGCGGGTAAATTTTTAAAATTTGGAATAAATGGCATTTAAATTAGTGGCCAGTAATAACAACCCCTGGTGAACTGCGTGAGCGAATTAGAATTGCAGCTCGAGATTCGAGAAGTAAGCGACTCAGGATACACCGCAAAGCGGTCATTCATGCGACGATATAGAACGTGTATCAGGGTTGGCGGACGGCAATTTGAGCACTTACTTTAACTTTTTTTATTTTTAACCGACTTCAAAAAAGGAGGAGGTTATCAATTCGACCTAATGTTTATTTTTTTTATTTTTTTGTGTGTATGTTACTCGATATCTCGAAGATCCGTGAACCGATTTTCAAATTTTTTTTTAATCGAAAGGGTATAACTCGTAATTGGTCCCATTGGCACGAAATTAGGATCTGATGATGGAATCTTGGCGAAATCGAGGAAACTCTTCAAATGTTATAGGGACATGTACGGCGTTTTCGGTAATTTATTGATAAAATCAAGAATTTACATTCAATAAATAGGATTTGGTGTACGGAAACTGATGATGAACACCACAGATGGCCACTAGAACTTTACTTCTGAACGGCCAGTGTTTCGATGGTAGCGATTAGATGTGCCGATTCGGATAGTTAAATTACTAGGCGGAAACAAATGAACATGGTGCTATTGAATACGGTACCTTAAAACTGGTCTGATGCTGGAACTGGACAGTACCCTATAGAACATGGTAACAAAACAACGTAACCAAGTCGTGTTTGGTGTTACTGGAATTGTCATGACAAGCATTCTGAGTACAGAAGTTCTTTTTGACGGTCAACGCATTATAAATTTTCACTAAAAAGTACAAAATAAAACAAACTTTTTAACAAATAATAAAACCGACTCCAAAAAAAACCCTGCACAAAAAGATTTAAACATTTTACTATTGAGCTTAAACACTAAAAAGAACAAAATAATTATTTTCTCACAAAAAATGGTTAAGCTACGCTAATTTCAATTTGTAGCTACTTACCTATGTTACATATTTACAACATTAACGTATTACTATTTAACACGTATTTTTACAATCATTATTAATGTTTGGAGTCGGTGCCAGCCTGCAACCACGGGTAAGGAGAAATGATATTTAATAAGCCAAGTGGCACCGACCGCTGTTTGTTCTTTTTAGTGTTTAAGCTCAATAGTAAAATGTTTAAATCTTTTTGTGCAGGTTTTTTTTTGGAGTCGGTTTTATTTTTTGTTAAAAAGTTTTAATTTATTAAAACTTCTATCATTTGTCTATTTATTCAACGGCGGCATCGTTTCAGTCATTTCATGAGAAACTAGACTTAATAGTTGTCAGCTGCTTTGCTCTTTACCCGACTCTTTTCAAAAGTTTTATTAGTGGTACCGACAAAATTCGATCAATGTATGATTGAGAATGTAAAATTCATGATAGTGATTTTTTTTATTCTATTGATGTCTCACAAAAATGGTGATTCCTATCTGATAACAGAAATATTCAATAATATTGAGCAAAAAAAAGGGTGTTTGTTCATTTTCGAAAAAAATCTAAATTCCAAATAGGTATCTCGAAAACCGTACGACTTTTACTGGACCTATTTTAGATTTTTCATAACGTCCTAAGTGCCCTCTATCCGTAGTTCAAACTTCAAAGGTTATCCACTCATTACATGACCTAACACCCTGTATATCGAAATAATAATGTCCACGATGATAAAGTACACAAATTTTAACTTTGATTACGTTACAATTAATACAAAATTTACATTTAAGGCGAGCATCAATAAGGATACTCACACATTCAAAAATTAATTCAATCACCTTGTATTACTAACGAATAATGTTTATATCTAACATCATTGTTTCTATATTTTGCAATGACACAACGTCATCGCGCTGTTCTGCGATTCAGCGACATCTATCGGGAACTTTAGTAACCTGACGCGTCTCAGTAATTTTTAGGCCCTGCAGACAACAGACTATCCGCGACGGACTTTTTAGTCAGTGAAAATAGAAACTATGGATTTATATGCAACGCACACGGCGCGCAAAAAGTTCGGCGCATTACAGCTTCAGGTGGCATTACAAAATTCCATCTTGTATTTTGTCTCTTCAAAACCCCCCATTTTATTTGTGGAGAATTCAGCAATTTTCAATGTAAATAGAAAGCTATAAATTGGTATGTGTGCTATCTCTTGCTACCACGAATTTAACGCGAGCGGAAGCGGAGCCGCGGGCAAAGGCTAGTAATAATACTAACAAGGAAGGGTACCCAACTGTCCACCTCCGATTTGATTCATTTTGATATATGTTATAGAGTAGTCTAAAATAACGGAC
>BHDV01048696.1:115975-129809 GCA_005406045.1 Adoxophyes honmai | reverse complement strand
AGATGTATATGGGTAGCGTCCGTCGCGCGGTAGACGCTCCCGCTTCGCAGTCGCTTTGGTCGCGCAGGTTTGGGCAAGGCTTAAGACGGTGCTAGCAATCCCGATATACCCCTCATGAGCTCCCACTACCGGGGTTTTACCCTTCATGACGGAATAAAATTTTCTTGAACTTTTTGCGAAGAAACGCTCCAATGCTCGTTGATGTCTTTCATTATTTTTTTAGGATATTAAGAAAAACTACTGGTCTGATCTTGATGAAATTAAAATGGAACCAATGGGAATCTATTTTCTATCAAAAACAAAAAGAACCATTGAAATAGGTGCACCCGTAGAGAAGTTATGAGGTTAACATACATAAACAAACAACCGAATTGAGAACCTACTTTTTTGTCGTCGGTTAAAAATTCGCACTTAATGTGTTCTTTTTAAACAACATTGCAACATCGCAATGATTATTTATAATGTTAATATTAATAGAAATATAAAATAATATATTTAATTTAATAATAAAAATATTTGGTATTGGGAAAAAGCTAATGTAAATAGAAATCAGGGACCCAAGACCAAAGGACTCCCTCTTTACTTTAACAACCTATGGGAATTTAACTGTTCAAAATGTTTGTACATTACAGATTTCAAATGCGGGGTGGTGCATCGTGATGGTAAATTCGAAAGTACAGACTGTCTCCTGAAGCTGCCATATATCTGCAAGGTAGCGGCTGAGCAGGCAGCGTACAGCGCGGAATGCGGCGTTTACTCAAATGGTAAATACCTACAACTCAATCTCTAAAAGAAAGTACTTTCTTACTATCCCTTAAGTTATTTGCTGAAGACAATACATATTTACATAATACACATAGGTTTACCAGAAGAAAACGAGACATGAGACGCAGTAGATGTGGAAAATTCAATAAAAAGTACAAGTACTTAAAAGATACTTAAGCAGAACTACGTTGAATAAATTTCTCGATATGAATGATACTGATAAAAGAACTCGTATTTGGTGACATTCATAAATTTTATGACGAGTGTCTTCTGTTTTAGTAAAACGTCTTTTTAACGTTTTTTTAAACGTTTTTACAAACTTTGCAATCTATTGCAATCAAAACTGTACCTACTTAGAAAAAAGTGGAGTAATAGTTTTTAGCTATTATTAATTAAAAGGCGTCGAGGATTATTATTTGGTCGAAAAACAAATTCATTTTAATTCCAATATAAGTAGGTACTCAGCTTAAGTTATTTTTTCAAGTAGGTAATAGTGGCTTAAGAGGATTTGTAGTGTTTGGTTTGGTTGTTTTAACGCAACAGTTTTGTGCATTTGATGAAACACAGCTGGCCAACATTATTTACTATTTTCTGAAAAATTTCAGATTACGAATCAAAAATTTCAACTACTGGCAGTTGCTACAAAATATATACTAAGACGGAGGAATGGTTAGATGCGGACGAGCGCTGCAAGGAGGATGGGGCGCACCTGGTGATCCTCAACTCTGCTGAAGAGCTCCAAATAGTCCACACAATGCTAAAAAAAATAACTAAATATCCTGATACGCAGTTCTATGCGGGAGTGTCTGAGGACCTAAACACTGAGACACCCGGTTTCATCACCGTTTTGAGTGAGTTAACCTTTGATTTCATAATTTATGATGTTTCGATACACGTGGTATACACTATATGCTGCCAACGGAACGAGAATTAAAACGTACGGGGAGAAAGTAGTAACTTTAAATATTGGCCTTCGTCGCGCATACACTTGGACTTTTGTAGTTGCAGACGTCAAACAAGCAATTTTGGGGGCAGATTTTCTAGAGTATCACAAAATCCTTGTTGATATTCATGGTCGCAAATTAATTGACAAGACTACAGAGCTTACAACGCCTGCAGTCATGGTTAGAGCAAAGGAGCAATCAGTGCGAACAATTTGTCGTGATTTACAACCCCGTGTGAATCAAATGTTGGAGAGATAGTTACAGCGACATTACGCGTCCGTCTTCATTAAAAGAGATTCCGAAACATAAAGTAGAACATCATATTGTGACTACGGGCCCTCCGATATCTTCAAGAGCAAGACCGTTACCTCCAGATAGATATCATATCGCAAGGAAGGAATTTCAAGCAATGATGGATTTAGGCATTTGTCGGCCTTCAGACAGTCCTTGGGCGAGTCCGCTTCATATGGTGAAAAAGAAAAATGGAGAGTGGAGACCTTGTGGTGATTACCGGATGTTGAATGAGGCGACTGTTTCCGATAAATATCCGCTTCCGAGATTGCTCGATTTCACTTACATAACAGAGGGTAAAAAAATATTTAGTAAAATAGATATTCGGAAGGCGTATCACTGTATTCCTGTGGCGGATGTCGAGAAGACTGCAATTATTACCCCGTTCGGGCTTTTTGAGTTTCCCAGGATGCCTTTTGAGTTACGCAACGCAGGCCAAACGTTTCAAAGATTTATGGATTCCATCTTCAGAGATTTGGATTTTGCATTCGTTTACGTGGACGATTGCCTTATATCCTCCGAGTCCGACAGCGCGAGTGCCCATTTTGAGCATCTGGAAGTAGTGTTTTCACGATTAAGCGAAAATGGGATAACTGTTAACCCGAGAAAAGAACAAATCGTATAGCTTATATACTATGTTTCTTAACTTAAAACTAAGATTATCTATCATGCGTGCGGGAACTACATCACCCTATCGACACGCATGAGATTATCGTTAACAATGTATTATCGAGGGGCGTGAGATAAAGGCTTACAATGTGGCTTCCGCCACAGGTATCTTAAAATTCCAAACCTGTCCCGGCATCCCACACAGACCAGCCCCGTCTTCTCAAAGGGTATGTAGGTCAATGCTTTCATTACGGGTCTGGAAAAGCTGTCTCAACATGGTCTTAGTGCGTTCTAAAGGAGAAGAATTTGTAGTTTTAGCTTTTAGAATCGATAAATTGCCAGCCCGTTACCTAATGGTCACACAACCTATGTATGTCCCTATTCGCCTCTCACAAAATCCACGAAAGAAAAAATAGAGAAGTGCTAATCTTTACCAAACGTCTAGGAAAGTTCTATTTTTAAATTATGGCGACAAATCTCGTAAAAGTTATAAGTAGGTGGTAACAAATAGAAAGTAAACACGACTAATGTTTGTTTTTAGATCAACCTCTAGAACAAGTGGGATACGCGCCTTGGGCAGAAGGTGAACCGCACGACTGGCGTAATGGGTTCGACGACTGTGTGGCGCTGGACACGAGCCGCCTCGGCAAATACAACGACGTCTGGTGCGAACATATGTTGCCTTACGTCTGTGAGAGCTTCACTGCTGCTGAACAACTAACCCGTAACGGCAACGAAGGTTAGAATAATCGGTCGTAATATTTGTAAAGAATCAAAGAACTGATGGTAATCGTTGGGGTCATTGACGATTTTTCAAAAATAATATTATAAAAATTAATATCTATCATAAAAATTCGCAACACCGACCTTACAAAAAAATATTCAACTTGGTGGGCCGCCGCTTCATTTGATGTCAAAAATCGAAGGTCTCTGATGAAAGGTATCTGATGAAGATTCCTCAGCTGGTCCCAGCTGTATTAGAGATATATTATGTTATGCTTATGGCAATGCCCACTTCTACTATTGGTACATAAAAAATGGACTGTTACTTATTACAAAAATCCAGTGAAGTGGGATACATCTTCTAATTTAATGAAAGCGAATGAGCAATACGAAATACTGCTGCTACTGTAAAGGACTCAGAACCGGAAAAAAATAATTAAAGTATTTGTAAATAATAAACAAAAAATCCTAAAAGTAAAATATAAATTAATATGCCCACGTTTCTACAAAAAAAGTGAAATCTTGATTGGATTAAATTTAGATATTGTATAATCTAAAGATGAAAAAGATACTTAATGAAAAATAACCGGTTTTCAGTTCGCCTAACCTAACCGTCCTAATCTAACCTATTACAATCTTTGAATCCTCTATTGGCTGTTATGTTAGGCAGCGCCGCGAGGGTTTAGAATCGGGACTAAAAACGGCAAAGAAGCGGCTAGTCTTTCTCTTTATTACATTACGGCTAGCCGTATTGAAAAACGAATAGCGCCGAATTTTTCATTCTAACCGCATTCAATCAGGCTGATCATTGAAACGCCGCTTTACAAAACGGCGCTGTTTTGGAAAACGGCTTGCCGTAATGTAAAACGGTGGATTATGAAATCCGGCTTCGACATAATATACATATATCACAGAACCAACCCAGCCAACGCCGCTCCCATCCAAGGAGTACCGGCCAGGCTATGAGTACAACGCGAAGACTGACGCCTTTTACAAGTTGCACACAAGAGGTTTTCGTGAGAGGATTTCAGCCTCCAAAAAATGCAACTTTGAAGGGGCCGAACTAATACAGATCACATCAAGCGAAGATTTGAAGCAAGTTATAGCCTTGAAGGAGAAGTATTTGGATCCAGAAACTCTAGTCATGGTTGAAATAGGAGGTTAGTAATATATCTTATCTTACTAATTTTATAAACGTGAAAATTTGTGAGTATGGATGGTTGGATGTATGGATGGATGGATGGATGTTTGTTACTTCTTCACGCAAAAACTAATGAATGGATTTTAATGACACTTTATAATAATGTAGCTTATACATCAGAATAACACATAGGCTACAAATTGTAAAGATATTCTGTGAATTATCAAATATACGACGATAATTCTAAAGTAAGTCGGGTAAAATCTACCATTTGCGAGCTTTGGCGTCTGCTGTCAAAACCGTTGAAGTTGCAGGGCGCGGGCGAGCGTGTTGCGCGGCGCGCATGCGCAGGGCAGACGCCACGCGTCGCTGAGTGCGCGACCCGAACGCGGGCAGACGCGTGAGGGCAGACGTCGTTGATGGTTGTGTTTGTTTTGCGAATTTTCAAGGTGCTAGCGATTTGTTAAAAACGCATTGTATTGTAAAGTAATTTAAGCTAAGGTTAGGTGCTGGCAGATTCTTTTTTGGTAAAGAGTTACGCGTCCAGAAAGATTTTTCAGTTTAAAATTAATTGTCCTACTAATAATTCCGAAATCTCTTCTTTGTTAGCCTGAATTTAACGCGTGCGAAGCCGCGGGCAAAAGCTAGTAATACATATACATATACAGTCACGCATGTACTCTCAAATGGGGTTAGCAGGGTACACAAAACGAAGAATAATTTAACATTTTGTGGCCACTTCTAGCATATATTTTTCAGGTTTTAGGTAGGTTTTATGTTAGTATCAAATCCAAATATCATACACGATGACTGGAAATTGACTGTAAATGTTTTAACCAGTGGTCGGGTGTATGCATCTGAAAACCTCTGCAAAATATTTCCTGAAAATTTTCACTACGTATTGACCTTGTGAAAGAAGATACTTTATTATACTACTGACTTGTTAGATTAATGCGCTTTGTGTTATGCCTAGGTACTTCATATAGCTCTGCAAGTTCCGTATAAATCTGCATGCATGTACCCGCGCAAATTCTGATGTCGAAGCATATTTTGTATTGCTATCTACTCTTTCGGTTTAGGTATTTAACTAAATGTAAACAAACTTTAGTTAAATGTAAACATTTTATCGGATATTTAAATAGTTTAACAAAGGAAGGAAAAAATCAAAAATATTCTGTTGGTGCCTAAGTTTTAGGTATACCAGAAACAATGGGTTTTAGAACACTAATGTCCATCAGATCAATAAATGTTAGGTAAGATTCCTTTGCTAAACTATTCAAAACTCCGATAAAATGTGGGTAGTAAATAAAACCTTATTTACCTGTCAAATCTGACATCCATCAAGTTTGTTTACGTGCTATATGTGGAGTTGGTCCCCTTGCTTCTTGTAGACCACTTTTCAAAAAACTCAGTGTTTTAACTGTGACTGGCATTTTATATCTATGAGCAAGCAAAGTTTGTAAGAAGTCATCCTGAAATGTTCGCTAGGCATTCCCAAAACCTTGTGCTAAGAACACGGGATTTGGATAGGGTTTGGCAACCCGTACGTAAGACAGCACTTTGCAAAAAAAATTGTTATGAAATGTCGGGTAAAATTTACAACAATAACTAGCTTTTGCCCGCGGCTCCGCTCGCGTTAATTTCGGGGTAGCACAGAAGAGATAGCTCATCCCATATACCAATTTATAGCTTTCTACATATAAAATTGCGGTATTCTCCACAAACTTCCACCTCTCACTTTAGTGAAATGGGGAGTTTTGAAGAGACAAAAAGTAGCCTATGTCACTCTCCATCCCTTCAACTATCTCCACCCAAAAATCACGTCACTACGTCGCTTCGTTTAGCCGTGAAAGACTGATAAACAAACAAAGTAAACAAACACACTTTCCCATTTATAATATTAGTATGGATTTTAATTTATATCCCGTGTGGTGCCGGGTTAGAATAGCACCTCCCCCTTTCTTCCCGTGGGTGTCGTAAGAGTCGGCTCTGGGAAAGGGTTAGTGTATTGTGGGCGATGGGCTAGCAACCTGTCACTGCAGTATCACGTTTGATCATCTGGTTGCTCTGAAATCGCTAAACGTGGCACTGGATTTTTGAATTCATGTGCTCTGCCTACCCCTCTCGGGAATACAGGCGGAGAATATGTATGTATGTGTATTTTAGAGGGCGTTTTAGTAAATAGTAAAAAGACAATTAATCTTCTTTGACGAATCAAAGCTGAAGAGTTTGTTTGTTTGTTTGAACGCGCTAATCTCAGGAACTATCGGTTCGAACTGAAAAATTATTTGTGTGTTGGTTAGGCTATATAACATCACGCAGCGACTAATAAGAGCGAAGAAATGTGGAAAAAACGGGGGGGAATAGCATGGGAATAGTCAATCATCCACGCGGACGGAGTCGCGGGCACAGCTAGTTATTCATAAACCAACAATGTATCAAAACATCTAAACATCCAAATAGGTTTTATGTGGCCAAGTGGCTAGCTGGCTGGTGATAATATGCCGTAAATAATGTCAAAATTTGTCAGTTCAGTATAAATTTTGACAGCCGCGTATCTTAGGGAATAAGGGTTAATTTATTAACGAAATGTAAGTAACTTTCGCCGTAACGACATTAGTGCTGAATAATATAAAGTACCTATTTTGCTCGCAAAAAAGCGGGAGACGTATGAAAATCAGCGGCGCTTCCGTCGTTCTTGAGCTAAATAGAGAAGGTTTTAATAAAAACGCGTAAGATGTATGAAATATTGCGGCGCTTACTGTTTTTTGGAGTTGAAAAATTTGTATAGGAGAACGATTTTTTAGTTTTTTAGTATGTTACACTATTTTTTTCCACACTTTCTCATCTTACAAACCTTCCCTGAACTTCAACGAACATTTTAAAAAAAGAATTGGCCAAATCGGTTCGTGCGTTCTGGAGGTATTTCGTCAGGAAGGAAAACACGACTTATTTTTATATAGTAGATATACCGGTGGAGCTGAGAACTCTCACTACTAAAATATTTTTAATTAAGCTGCAAGAATGGCTAAAAGTAAAATGTTTTTATAATTTAAATGAATTTTTTGACATATAATTTGACGTTTGATATAATTTTTAATTTGTGTAATGTAACAATTTAATGTAATGTTTGTTTTTCTTTTTTCTTTTGTTAATGAAATGACTATTAAATGTGTAAGTAACTAATGTTTGCATACCACTATTATGGTGAACTATGACGATCAATCTAAATGAATGTATGTACCAGCCGTAAATTATCGTAGTTCTCGCAAATAAATGATTTGACTTGATTTGATTTACATTTAGTGAAGTATTTCATCCGCCAGAGTATATTTGCAATGCTAAGCGGTTGATTAAGAGCCAGGGTACAAAATATTCGGAAATGTTTTCAGATTTTTTTACATGAAAATTTGAAAAAAAAAACTTCACTGGGGTTTTCAGACGCGTATACCCAACCACGGGTTTAAATATATTTAGTCAATTTCCTGCCACCTTTTACAAATAGGTACAGGGGCTATGCCTGCCAGTACTTTTTTATTTCTTTGGTAAAGAATTTATATGTCATTCTCATTATTTATTGAACACCCCTCGTTAGTTTTAGTCTACGAAGGAAGTCGTTCAACAGCAAATGCATTATTACAAATAGGACTCAAGAACGAGTAAGTATGGTCGCTTCTTTAGGGATGCACGATTTACAGTGTCACTATGGTTAACGGGTATTTGTTTGCTGCTGTAAAGGCACCGATGTTAAGGCGAAATGCAATATCCTTCATATTTTCAATCGTTCGAAATGGTTTTGACCTTACAGAGTTCAAAGAAACAAACGCCGAAACTGCAGTGAAGTGCGATTTGGTGGGCCGCGGCTGCGAAACAAGCCCGGGATATGACATATCTATCCATCCGTTTGTCTGTAAGGTGGCTGCCAAAGACGCGCCGGCGATCAACGAAGAATGCGGCGTGTATTCTAATGGTAAATCCAACTTATAGTAAATTAGTAATCCTTACGATATATATTAATAGCACGTTCTCTGTGCATGCATCACATGTGGTGCATTTCGAGGTAGGCAATAATGACACGTAGGTACAATGACACTAAGTGACTAAAAAACTAACCATTGACGCTTTAGGAATAACTTATCGATTATCTATAAAAAATTTCAGGTTATGAGTCATTAATCTCCGCCACGGGCAGTTGCTACAGAGTATCCGAAATCTCAGAGTCTGCCACCTGGGATCAGGCGAACGAGATATGCCAAAGCGAAGGAGCTCACTTAGTGATTCTGAACGACGCTGTGGAACACGAAATTCTTTTAGACATGTTGAAAAACAAAGCGGATGAATATAATACGCAGTTTTTGGCCGGAGTAAAGGCGGATACGACCTCTGAGCCACGGGTATTCAAGACTGTCTTGAGTAAGTTACAATTTCAAATAACATATTTGAATTTCTCAGAACCAATGTACAATCGAACCAACTGATTCCTGACCCACCGCAGAACGTTGTCACAATAAGGCTCAATTCACACCAGAAGAGCGGCGCAGCGCGGCGTAGCGGAACGCATTTTCTTTGTCATGTCAATGTCATGTCAGTGTCAATGAATTTTAACTATATTTTCATTACAATAAGACTTATTATCGCATGAGAAACTCTAACGATGCGCGCGGATGCCCGCGGATCCGCGGGAATTCCAGCGTATTCCATAAACAAAGCCGTGCGACTGCGCGAGCTGTCGCGGGAATGCCCGAGGATGCTCGAGTAGTCGCGACGGCCGCTGTCAATATGTCAATATGAAAATTCCAAAACTTCCTACGCATTCCAGCGGCTTCTCGAACAGTCGCAGGAATCATCGCGCATTCTCCACGGAGCGGGTCGCTGCGCTACGCCGCGCTGCGCCGCTCTTCTGGTGTGGATTGAGCCTAAACGTCTTAAACATTTCCCTTGTCAAGCAACGCAATGTCACTATGACGTTCACTGTGAATAGGTTCTATGGTGGGTCAGGGATCAATTGGTTCGATTGTACATAAAACGTCATGAACAGTAATATTATAAGCATAGAGGAACTTGCACTGGTGACGGTAATGGTATTAATATTTTCTCGTAATATTAAATCATTGGACCTTTATTCTGCTGTTGTGAAATTTGAGGGATAAAAGCGCCTTTTGTTCAATGGTAGATACCTATCTTTATTTATAATTTAAGTATTTTCCGAACATTCTAGCCACGACTCTTTTGCCAAATTACTTACCAGCTACCAACCTAAACCAATTCGTGACCAACAATATATTTGAACGCAGACCTTGTACATTTGAAATA
Organism: Adoxophyes honmai; assembly: GCA_005406045.1. NCBI lineage: Eukaryota > Metazoa > Arthropoda > Insecta > Lepidoptera > Tortricidae > Adoxophyes > Adoxophyes honmai. Next base: position 120,023 of record BHDV01048696.1, on the reverse strand, counting down.
GCATTAATTGAAAGTTTCAAAGTAACATACGTAAATTGCTCAAAGTTTAAGTTCCACCTCGCAAAGAAATGGATTAATGGATTGTTTCTAGATCAAACTTTGGAGCAAGTGGGCTATGGACCGTGGGAGGAAGGTCAACCGGACAACGACCAGGACTATACCGGCGGGCAGGACTGCGTGGCTTTGGACACTCGCCACAACCTCAAGTACAACGACGTCTGGTGCCATGAGTATTACCGGTATGTCTGTGAGGCTTCGGGAGCGGGAGGCCGACGGATACAGCCTAACACTAACGGAACGACTATTGATGATACCGAACAAGGTAAATCAGCAAAATGGAAATCACCGTAAAATGACCTATTTAATTAGTAAATAATTTTACTGGGTTGGGACGTTTTATCCATAACATTATCAGTGTTTTTATTGTACCTACAGTAACTGAACCTGTCTCATCGCCGGATCCACCCACACCCAAGAAGTACCGGAGTGACTACGAGTACAACGCGATCACTGACGCCTTTTACAAACTGCACCCCGAGAGCATCGCCATAAAAAAGGCCATTAAAAAGTGCGCGCAAGAGGGGGCGGAACTTATAAAGATCACGTCTGATGAAGACCTAGAGCAAATTCTAACCATGATGAGAAAATTCTCGGATCTTGAGGACTCCGTGGCGATAGCATCTAAAGGTATGAATATACTGCAGGTAGAAATTTTCTTATTTACCTTAATAAGTAATTTTCTTATTTACCTTAATAAGTAATTTTCTTATTTACCTTAATAAGTAATTTTCTTATTTACCTTAATAAGTAATTTTCTAGAACCCGCATGGTATCGGGTTAAGATAAACACCTCTCTAATTTTCCGTGGATGTTGTAAGAGGCGGCTAAAGCAAAAGTTAAGGAAAATTTTAATTTATAGTTTTAGTTTTCGTTTTATCTCATAGTTTTAGACTTAGATTTAATTTATGTAGTTTAGTTGTATGTTTCTTTAAGTTACTTTAAATTTGGTTTCTTGTTTTTTTTTTGTTTTGTAAATGTTTTGATATATTTGTTCTTAAAATGAATCCTGAAAAATGATGTATTCAGGACTAACTAGAAATTTAACTTACAGAGTTCAATGAACAAGACATAGACAGTAATTCTAGATGTAGCGTGGTAGAAAGCAATGGTGCAATCAAGATAATAAATTGCTTCATTTACCGACCGTTCGTATGCAAAGTGGCTGCCAAAGACGCGGTGGCCAACAAAGAATGCGGGGTTTTCTCAAACGGTAAGATTTTTTTTAATCCCTTAAGTAGAAAATAATGATTTGGTGTATAATAAAAGTGTCTTTTGGAAATTTGCTTACCATTAATATTATAAATAAAATAAAATAAATCCCTATCATTTTATACCTTAACTATATTCGAATACCTATACACTGTGGCTCAAAAATTACACGAACCTTTGAACTGGTTCAAAATGTATTAAACAATTATGTTGATAATTATGATCGGTTACAATGCTTCTTTAATCAAAATGATTATTATTATTATGTATTAAAAATCATAATGATTGGTTTTTTTCTATAAATTCCAGATTATGAATCGAGACTCTCTAGCACGGGCAGCTGCTACCGAGTGTCCACATTTGAAGCGACCTGGGATGAGGCGAACACGATCTGCCAGGCCGACGGGGCTCATTTAGTGGTCCCAAACAATGCTGAAGAGTTGGATATACTCCGCAATGTGTTGGACGGGAAGCAGGGCGATCCTCTAGCGCAGTACTATATCGGAGTGCGTGCGTATACGTTTACTGAGCCGCGTGTGTTCAAGACCGTATTGAGTAAGTGGTTTTTCAAAGGAATTTATTGCATCTGTAGTTACTTTTCAGGCATGCGGAATAAAGTATAAGTAGTACTACTTTGACCACGAGCCACTTAAAAATAACATGAGTCTAAAATCAAATGTCTTGCTGAACGGTTGTCTTTACATGTGTTTATAATTATGTCGATGATTGAGTTGTTTTAGTTAGGGGTAACAAAGGAATTGTCAATATTTCATCTACTTCTTTAGGCACGATAAAGAAAACCTATATTTTACCAAGACGTTAAAATAGCACGTTAAATTATTCACTCTCTCCCTCTTTTGAAGTCCATTACGACACTTTGTGAATTATAAATTCGTGCAATAAAAGATGAGGCTATGAATCCTTACCAAACAGTTTTTTTTCCCTAGATCAAACTCTAGAAGAGGTTGGATACAAACCGTGGAATGATTTCCAACCGAGCAATGATTATGGTGGTGACAATTGCGCCGTCCTAAATCCGCAACACGCAGGCAAATACAACGACGTTCCGTGCGATTGGAAAATGCAGTATATCTGTGAGAGCTCCCCAGCTATTGACAAGCAAAGCCAAGATGTACCCGAAGGTCGGCGTCTAATACAATTTCATCATTAGTATTAATTGTTTTTTGAACGAAAAAATCTTGAGAATAATGTATCAAAATCAGTGCCAAGTGTCCGCTGGCACATATCTATGGACCGGTGGCACTTCAGTATCAGTACTTTGTATTAAGTAAATCCCCGTGTGGTGCCGGGTTAGAATAGCGCCTCCCCCTTTCTTCCCGTGGGTGTCGTAAGAGTCGACTCTGGGAAAGGGTTAGTGTATTGTGGGCGATGGGCTAGCAACCTGTCACTGCAATATCACGTTTAACCATCTGGATGCCCTGAAATTGCTAGATGTGGCACTGAATTCTTGAATTCATGTGCTCTGCCTACCCCTCTTGGGAATACAGGCGTGATGTATGTATGTAGGTACATATCGTTATCGTCTGAAAATAAATAACAAATGGCCTATCTTTATTATACCCACAGCACAAAAACCCGTCTCATTGACGTATCCACCCAAGCAGTACCGGACTGACTACGAGTACAACGCGAACACTGATGCCTTTTACAAGCTGCACCCCGAGAGCATCGCCAAAAAGAAGGCCATTACAAAATGCGCAGAAGAGGGAGCGGAACTTATAAAGATCACGTCTGACGAAGACCTAAAGCAAATTCAAACCATGATGAAGAAATATACGGATCTTGAGGACTCCGTGGCGATTGCAGCTAATGGTATGAATATTATACTGTTGGTAGACATTTTCTTATTTACCCTTTATTTACCATTAGTAACTAAAGGAAAAGGTCAAGGCATATTTTAGGCCACAGGCTAGGGACGCTATAGTATCTTTTAGCTTAAATCCTAAAATATATGCTAGAAGTATTCTTGAAATGAATCCTGAAAAATAATGTATTCAATACCTAATTACCACAAATTTCTAGATCATGATAAAAAAATCGATAAATTTATTTGTACAAAACTTTGGACCTTACAGCGTTCAATGGACAAGACACTGAAAGTGATTCTAAATGCAGCGTGGTCGACCGCAACGGGGAAATCAAGATAATAAATTGCTTCATTTACCGACCGTTCGTGTGCAAAGTGGCCGCTAGAGACGCGGTGGCCAACAAAGAATGCGGGGTTTTCTCTAATGGTAAGATTAATTTCAACCCTTAGCTAGAAAAAAAAATGACATGAAAACGTTGCTCACAAAGAATTGTTACCTAAGCGTAATATTATGTTATTAAAAATGAGGTAATCTTGCCTGAAAAATTATACTCAATTATTGATTATCATTTCAACAAGAATTAAGTACTCTGTAGCTCGAAAGTGACACAAGTTTTTGAACCGCTTCAATATTTATGTTGATATATTTGTACAAATATCATAGGTTACGATTCTTTGTTTATCAAAATAATTATACACATCTGAAATAATTATATCAAAAAAAGAAATGTATGTCAAGCCGGAAAATAACAAAATCCGTAAGTTTATAAACTAACGAAGTTTTTTTTTTACGAAATTTATCAACTTACCTAAGATTCCAAATGAGAGACAAATTGTATAATTTTACGGCCACATTAAAAAAAAACATCATATCGTCACTGGAAAGGCAAAATTACTTAAGCGCCAAAAGGCCATTTCGAGAAAAAGCCGTTTAAAGTTTTTTTTTTAAGA
>BHDV01048696.1:53454-75042 GCA_005406045.1 Adoxophyes honmai | reverse complement strand
GGACCTATATCTTCTAAACTAAAGGAAATATTTTGTTCCCTCTAAGTTATTTCGGTTATTTGATTCTATTTTTAGCTATTGTCTATAAAAAATTTGAAGAAAAACACACTTTTTAAAAAAATGCAAAATTAATTCATCGTTGCCACTTTTTTGAGAAAGACTCATAAACAACAGTTCAATAAAAATAGCAGTGCGTAATCAATGCTAATTTATACGAATGTTACCCGTTTAGATTGGTGATAATTAATTTGTTTTACTAACTATTGCCTCTTAGTTGTTTACAATTAATACTCTCGGACAGTAGTGTGCTCGTCTGACCGGGATGATAAAACTTTGAGAATGCACTTGTGGATAATCTTGGCAACATTTGTGGGTAAGTAAGTTACTGCACTTTTAGTTTGATAATCATAAAATATTATTTAGGTAGGTTTTTGATAAAGGTTTACTTAATCATCGAGAATTAATTACTCGTACTTTTGATCTGTGTGTTTTTTTTTACAGTATACTTTATTTTTACTCATTACAGAGATGTTACCATACTTACAAATAGATATTGTTGTTCAAAATAATTGTTGACTATCAATTAAAAATTATTTCTCCTTTCATAAACTTATGCCTCTTGGGAACAAGTGATCTTTTACTAACTTTGAAAAATGTTGTCCTATCACTCCTATCATCGTATCGATTCATCCTACTAGGTTTGGGCAAAGCCCAAGTATGCAGCAAAAACTTTTTTCTACGAACAGCCGATTTGGTGATGTCATTAAAGAAATTAAAGGATTCCTACTGCTGATTCCAGTGTCTACCTTGTCGTCACCACTGACCTCTAAACAATACCGGTCGGACTATGAGTATAATAAGAAGACCGATGCCTTTTACAAGCTACACACGGAGGAAGAATCAAAATTTACAGCATCAACAAAATGCAATGAAGAGGGGGCAGAACTTGCAATGATCACGTCAGATGAAGATCTAAGACAAATCCATGGCATGATGAAGAAGTTTCCAGATGTAGAGAGAGTAATAATCGCCTCGGACGGAGTGAAACATGAATCAGTTGAGTCAGATGAGGATGAACCTTATCATAGTGAGTTTCATATTGCTTTGATTAGTAAAAAGTATGGTATGTCACAGTGAAATTTCTTGTGAAAAGGTAAAATGTGGCACAGTAATCGATTTCCTTGACTATTACATACTTCAGGACTGTATTCCCAACTGGGATAGCAAAAGCATACGACCCGCTACATAACCAAAAATTCACGTTTTGTAGCCAATTCAAGCACATTTTTAGGTTTCATGTTAATAGGTACAATAGTATTACATTGCTAGTCTGTCGCCTATAATTATATTTTAACCTATGTATTTCCTTAGTCGCTTCTAACGACACTACGGAAGAAATGAAGACGTGTCCAGTATTCTAAACACAACACACGGCGGTTACCTACTTTTGAACCCGAAAATACCTATGTACATTATTAATGTTATTATTGTAAACTTTACAGATGTTCCAAGCTACGCTAATATTGACACTCATTTGTGCAACGTGTTAAATCACCAGGGCGTAATCGAGAGTGTAACTGCGTTCCGCTACCACCCCTTTGTGTGCAAGGTGGCTGCTAAGGATGCGCCGTACAGTGCTGGGGTTCAGAGAGATGGGGTACGTCCATGGGAAAGGTGATCTTCGATTATCTACTTAGATTCTTAAACTTCAATGAAAGGATTGAGAATTATTTGGTGATGAAAACGCAAACCAAGTAAAAGCTGTCCTCAATTACAATTAAATTAAAGAAACAATATTTTGTCAGGGTAGATGTTTTACAAACTATACAGTGTGTCCAGTAAGTACTACAAGTAGGTATAACACATTTAAGGGGAAAGATATAAGGAGAAAGCACTTTTTACCCGCAGTTAATTTTTGAGCAGCGGGATTCGATTTTTTTTACTTTTTATTATAAATAGGTACAGTTATTATTATAATTATGAACATTTTCATCAGATACATAAAACAAAACAAAAACACAACAATTAAATACTAGTTAGCATCAGTTTTAATAATTAAAAAAAAATAACATTTTGAACCAAAATATTTCAAAACGGTAGCACATTTTAAATCTTATTTTTAACATTAAATTTGATGGGTGACTCGACCACCTATCTCCCTTTTAAGTTTGTCATAATTTTTTCTTACAGGACACTCTGGTAATGTTTTAAATAAACAAGAAAAGTATTCTCAAGTTACTGTTGAAAATTTCAGGTTATGAATCAAAAATCTCGACCACAGGCAGTTGCTATAAAGTTTCCAGCACCGAAGCCACTTGGAATGAGGCCTACGCGGACTGCCAGGCCGAAGGGGCTCATCTGGTGATCCTGAACAACGCCGGGGAGCTAGAAGTTGTCTACAACTTGTTGAAAGATAAACCGCGCCATTCTGAAACGCAGTACTTTGCGGGGGTGAGGGCCGCCACGCATACTGAGCCGCGAGTCTTTAAAACTATCTTCAGTAAGTTATTTTTTTCACACACAAGATGTATTCAAACAATAAGGGGCAGCGTAGAGGACAGACTTTTTGTGCAACCCAGTCAGCGGCGCACGAAAAGTCTGTGTGGATTGTATGCATTGTGCGCCGGACTTTTGCGCCTCGTGTGCGTTACTGCATATAATTCCATAGGTACCTACTATTTTCACAGACTAAAAAGTCCGTCGCGGATAGTATGTCGACTGCGAAGGGCCTAAACGAAATTATTTAAACAGGCATGTGAAACTTAAAAAAAGCTTGGTCATAATATAGTTTGCTTGTTTCCAGATCAAACACTAGAAGAGGTGGGATACGGGCCGTGGGAAGAAGGGGAACCGAACGACTGGCACAGCGGCGAGAACTGCGTGGCGCTGGACATTCGCCGCCACGCCCAATACAACGACGTCTGGTGCTACGTCAGAATGAAATACGTCTGTGAGAGTAAGAAAATGACGTGACTTTTGTAAGAACCACCAAAACTTGATTTTTTGGAACGGCTTCAACGTCAACGGCAATCCTATGTGACCAATGTACTTTTTTCTGTTATTTGATTCGATAAAATTATGCTTTGTGTCAAAGCTGAGCGTACATTATTCTAACTAAAGAAAACACTAAAACTGTAGTAATGATTAAAGTGTGAAGTTGTTTTTATTACCAAATCGACCTTGTTTTTCTATATAATGCTTTGCCTTCATTATTAAAGCAAATGTTGAAAATAAATACTGTAGTACTGCTTCTTTTGAAATAGTGCTGGGGTTCAGAGATCTTTGTCTTCAAGAGGTAAGTATGACTTTGAATTAAAGAGAAGGAGGATGATCTGACGTCCGTCCAAGATGTTTCATCCAGTCAATCCAATTAATTTCTGACCCATTGCAGAACAATCAAAAATGATTTTAAGAAGTGTAAAATTATCTAAATGCTAAATATTATTTTTGGTAAAAAATGCACCTTTTTACTCATTTAAAATATAGAATTAAGATTCTGTCCTTTATAAAAAAGTGTGTAATGTTCTTAAAAGTCAATTAAGTAACTATAATATACAAAATATACATTTTCCAGAAAATGTCTCTCAAAGGGATGTCTGTATTTTTGGAAAGAGTACTTACACGAAATATTGTACGTCATACAAATCCATGATTGATGATCAATCCATATTCACGCCAGTATTTATGCAGTTCCTACATACGTACTTAAGTGTATGATGTGAATCACAAAAGGTTATGAGTATTGCCAGATATAAATTAGGTATTATTATTGAGATGCAGGAATTGCTTTAAGGAAAACATTATAGTATAATGATTATACTATTTGACAGTTTTGTCATCGGTAATAATTATATATCGAAAGGAAAAAAAATCTTTAACTCTTCTCCTAAGAATATTGTATAATAATAATTATATTGTGTACGAGCCATGTATTGGTCGTCACGGTCCGCACACGTAGAAGCATTAATTACTCAATCTCATATCTCATTGCGTGATATTGTTTAACAGTTAACACTATGAACTTGCGATAAGGTTGATTTTCAAACGTTATACCGCAACGAGACACGAAGTTAAGTAAGTACAGTCGAACCAACTGATTTCTGACCCATCGCATAACCTTGTCACAGCAAATTTAATAGCGATTTCCTTTGTCGAGTAATGCGATGTCACTACGACGTTCACTGTAAATGGGTTCTATGTTGGGCCAAGAATCAATTGGTCTGGTAGTGCGGCGTATGAAGTTGTGAATCCCGCCCCGCATGTTACTGTGGAGCTACACAAACAAACACTGACGATAACACGACATTTAAGCAAATGTAAGTGATATAACAGCTTAATTAACTTTAAGATAACATGCAACTACGTTTTAATTAGTACCCTTGGAGGGACGAGATTGAGTGTGGTTATAAAATGGAATTGTGGATTAGTGTCCTGGCCCTCTGCGCGGGTGAGTCCGGAATTGAGTTTTACTTTTAAATACGCAGAACTTTAGACTTTTCGCAGCAAAATGGCTTCAAATACAGAGCGTAGAAAATGGACATCGAGCTAACATCAGATGAATACTGAGTCCAATTTAGTTAGTCATTCATACATAATGAACTTGTGATTTGTTCTTAATAAATACTTAACTCGTTCACTGCCACGTCTCAGAGTTAAACCTTGTTCAGGTGTCTCGAACACACATGTGCATTCAAATGCCTGCGAGTCTTTGACAGTGGAAGTTGACGGGAGACGCGAAAAACGCATATAAGCGTCGGTGGCAGTGAAAGTGTTAATATTATATTAAAATAAAGGTAGCGCCTTGGTTTTGGACAGTTGTGGTTTTGAGGTTATCTTTACGTGGAAAGGACAGAAAATTTTCAAAAACTAAAGAATTTGAAGTCAAACTAAAATCTAGAGGTCTGTAACGGTACGTCGAATTTATTAACATCAAGCTTGTATTCCTAATGGAGTAAGGCAGAGCATACGAAACGTTATAATAATAGTTAGACAAAACCATAAAGAGTGTCACAGACTACGCAGATACGATATTTTTTTTATCTGCGTATAATTTCATCTTTTGAAATAATGCCGGTGCCAAAACATACTTCACGATAAAAATGTATAAGATATCTGCGTTGTGTAAGTTAGCTAATTGAATTGTATAGGGAGTGATATTGACAGATGCGTTCAGATACAGATATTTTAATGTATCTGCTTAGTGTGTGACACGATTACTACTACTATTTCACGTTTTGTACACACAGAAAACTAGCTAAAATATTTTCCGACAGTGTGTTCAGCGTCATCACCGTATACTTCCAAGCAGTATCGACCAGACTATGAGTACAATAAGAAAACCGATGCCTTCTACAAATTGCACACAGATGTCGCAGCCTCTTGGAATGCCGTCAGAAAGTGTACCGAGGAGGGTGCCGCACTTATACAGGTCATTTACACAGACACACGCATGCTCACGTACACAACGCACGTATGCAGGGGGAAAGAGAGAGAGAGAAAGAGGGGCTATGTAGAGCACAGGAAACAGGAAAGCCGAAAAACTAACTGATAGCCATTGGCAATCCAGTACCTAGTGGGAGTAGTCAAACTAATAAATATCCATAATTACGAATCGGCAACGTTGTGTTAAATGTCCTCAGGACTCGGAAGAGTGATGGTATTTGTAAGGTTGGCAAGAGTTGGAGAAGGGAGGCTGAGGATCTTGCTCAGTGGCATGTCGTAGGAGAGAACCATCTCCAGCAGTAGACGGGCATAATGCTGATAATAATGATGATAATACATGCCTGTTCCCAAATGGGGTAGGCAGTGCATACGAAACGTGACATAGACAACATGATTATGACTATTTTCATGTTTCACAACCACTTCTGACATAATTTTAGGTTTGAAGACAGAAGGTAGAGGTAGTATAATAGTGACAGCTAGCCTTTTGCCATTACCTAAACCTATTTCCTTAGTCGCCTCTTACGACATCCACGGAAGAAACGGAGAAGAGTTATTCTATCCCGACACCACACAGGACTGATGATGATAATGACTTTTACATTTGACGTAATTTTTAATTTGAAGGTTTTTTAACAGGTCAGTTCTGAAGAGGACACACGACAAATCCACGCGATGTTCAAGAGATATCCGGACTTAGGGGACTACGTGATGATTGCGTCGACCGGAGGAAATCATGAATCCGTTGAGGATGAAGACCCTATGGTCACTAGTAAGGAAATATTTAAATATAACTTAATTTTATACCAAGTAACTAGTCCACATTATTGTGGGACTCATTAACAGTATCGTAGAAAAGTAAACAATTAACTAGACCGGTGACTTTAGAATGTCCATTGTGCGGTTTTAAAGAAGAAAATTGTTTGCTTCTCTTACGTTGTATCATGGTTAAAGGGTTTTACAGTCAAAAATTTCAGTTGAAACTTAAGGTAAACGTCCCCGTGCTCGATACTGACCCAATTCTTGGCACTTGCAAGCTTATGTGCAACATTATAACATTGAGGCATACTTAACCTATTTAATACCATTCCAGTACCGGCTGAAGAAGAAATCGACCCGGGACGTATCACAATACGTTCGAGCCAAGACGTGATGGACCGTAACGGGAAGATCGACACGTACTACGGATTCCGTGATCTGCCGTACGTTTGCAAGGTGCAAGCCAAGGACGCGCCGTACAACGAGGAGTGTGACGTCTATTCCAAAGGTGCCATAGTCTCATACATTCCCAGGGTATCAAATTTACAAAATCCTGAAAGATTCTGCTAAGACCAGTGAAGATTGGGGTATTACTACTGAACTGTGGAGTAAAATAAATCTGTACATACATAAATACATGGATCACGCCTATGTTCCCAAATGGAACAGGCACACGAAGCACACGAAACACACACAAAACCATGATTATGACTATTTCAAGCTTCGCAGCCATTTATAGCATAACTAGCTTTCCGCCCGCGGCTCCGCCCGCGTGGAACACGGTTATATTGCGGTATAAAGCACAACTATAAGAAAACTTCTCGTTTCAAACGACACACGGCGCCATCGATCTATCATCTATCGATCGGTTATCGATTGATATCGATCTATCATCGATCGATATCGATTTATCAAGCAAACTATATTTTTGTTTTCCCTCGGGAACATCAATTTTTTCCGGGATAAAAAATAGTCTATGTCACTCTCCGTGCCTTAAACTATCTCTACCTAAAAAATCACGTCAATCCATCGCTCCGTTTAGCTGTAAAAGACGGACAAACAAACAAACAAACACACTTTCACATTTATATATTGGTACGGATTTTAGGTTTGACATCAGATGAAAGAGGTAGTATAATAATGACAGATTGCTTGTCTGTCGTTTAAAGCATACCTAAACCTATTTCATTAGTCGCCTCTTACGACATCCTCGGAATAAATGGAGAAGTGTTAGTCTTTCCCGACACCACACGGGACATTAGTGAAATACAATTTGTGATTGGTAAAAATGACTCGATTCGCACCTTGTCGTAAGCAGGCTGATATTCATAACAAGTGACCATCGAATAAACCACTGTCTCAAATTTTGTAATTTGCTTCAGCTTCACAAATCAACCAAAGATTTTCTCATAATTTCAGATTACATCTCTAAGATTTCGACAACAGGCAGCTGTTACAGGATATCTACTTTCCAAACCAACTGGAATGAAGCGTACATGAACTGTCAAGCCGAGGGGGCTCACTTAGCCATCATCAATAATGCCGGAGAGTTAGAAGTTGTCAAAAATATGCTGCAAAGTACACCGGTCTACGTAGAAGGCTGGCAGTTCTTTGTGGGAGTGAGAGCTGAAAAGACTGAGCCACGTGTGTTTAAGACTGTTTTCAGTAAGTAAAAAAATGTGACAGATTTGGTTTCATCGAGTGAAAACATACTTTTAAACCTATTCAGGCTTCGCAGCCACTTCTGGCATAATTTTAGGTTTAGAAACAGATGGCAGAGTTGCTAGCCTGCCGCCTGACGCTTAACTAAACCTGTTTCCTTAGTCACCTTTTACAACATTCATGTAAGGAATGGAGAGGCATTTTCTAAAATGTGTTTGTCCCGTTTGGGTCATTGTCATAACCCTAAAAAAACATGTCCATTTGTAATTATATAAAACATTTTAAATAATTGCATTCAATTTATATCATAACTATAAAGTACAGGAAACGTACTAGACTATACTATATCATATTTTCTATAAATGTAATTATTTGTTTTGTTTATCACCACAAATGTAACTGAAAGTCCACTTCGGTGGACTGTCCGGATTCCACCTGTTAATAGAATGTGGCTTTAAAAAAATACATCTCTTTTATTATTGTACAAAAATGCCATGTTTCCCTAATCAATGTATGATTTCCATTCAACATTTTTAGGATTTAAAAAATTAGATGGAAATAAAACACATTTTTTGCATCATTGAATCTTGTCACAACATTTTTTGTCTTTTTGGTGGACATTACTTTAAATTCTAGAAAAATTAGGGAAATGTCAAATGAATAAACTGGAACATATAATTTGACTCATTCACTATCGTACTATCCCTGTTAGCAGCCATTTTGCCGTGACTTGTACGCAGCAGACGATATTGTTGTGTTAACAAGAATATTTGGTGGTGTCAATGTTGAATTGTCTTTCCGGTTACTGCTGTATTTTGTAAGTACATCGCTATAAATCCACCAAACGTTTTTAATAATTAGTTAAGCATTCAAACATTGTAAATATGTCTTGCCTTTTGAATAATCCTTTAAATGGCTGGTGTTGTGAATGATATTTGCGGAAAAAGTCCATTCGGTGGACGTCTTTTTGGTGGACTTTTTGTAAACCCAAACGATAAATGATTATATTTTGATTGATTTCTTGTAATTTGGTTTAATTTTTCATTATAACTTTAAAAACTAGCTTCTGATTCCTTTTTTGTTTTATCCGTAAATGACTAGTGACTGAATACAATACATGTTTAAACGTAAATTCTGTAAAGGTAAAAAAAACTGTAGAAGATTTAACAAAAACATACAAAATACGCTTTGGAGGAAAAATGGAATGATGCACGACGATGCAGAAAAAAAAACCATATACAAAAAGAAACTTAAAAGTATATCGCACGCAAAATACCGCCTTCGATTCTAGTTATTTTAGTACCATGAAATGGGTGAACGTATTGCAGTGAAAAACAGAAGAATGTTGAAAGCAAAGAAACTTACTTACTTAGAAAGAAGTTGATGACTTCAGAATGCAGCAACCATTAAAAATTAGTGAGTGCAGTCTGTTTGTTGATTGAAAAAAATGTTCATAAGAGTATACAATTTTTGGACGTATATTCTGAAAGTTTGGATACGTCAACGTTAAAACAAGGAAGAGCCACCAAACCCCCACTTTCATACATACTTCTTGAAGACTTGAAGGCTTCCTAGTCTTCGGAGGACGAAGGCATATTTGGTCCACCGAAAAGAATTGTCATTTCGGTAGACAGACACAAAATATTTTTTATATACTTTTTGAATGTATTTACGTGTCTGATTGTTCATGATTATGAGAATATATCATGAACGTTATTTTTGTTTAAGATGTTTACCGCTTTTTGTTTTGTTTATTTATTATTAATTAACATAATTAGTCCACTTGGTGGACATATTAGTCTTTTCGGTGGAACCAAAATATCGTTATTTCGTTTTAAATCGTTTTTTTCGAATAATTGATCTCTGAATGATACTCAGTTCTGTTGCAAGTTAGAGTAAGAGTCGTAATATACCTTTGATTTTTATAAATCACGTGTTTCATTTTTTAGCGAAAAAAATTGGCAGGCTTGACAATGACCCGTTTGGCCTTTCAAGCGTTGATATGTTTGATTTTACATTTCAGATCAAACGCTGGAAGAAGTGGGATACATGCCGTGGGACGACAACGAGCCGAACAACGAGTTCGGCGTGGAGTACTGCGTCTCGATACTCCGGCGCAGCGGCAAGTACAACGACACGGTGTGCGGCAACCGCTATTCCTACGTGTGCGAGAAGGAGCGCCGCGCCTGATGGCAACAGCAACAGCAACAGCTGGCAACAGTTGATTCATACTTGGCTATTTTTTTTTATTTGTAAAGAATTAAAAAAAAAACTGAAGTAACTTTGATTTTGTACTAGCGACCAGTTTATACACTTATAGTTTGACAGTGTGTGTTTTTGTTATCTCTTCACGGCTTAACGGTGGCACCAACTTACATCCAGGATAACAAATAGGCTACTTCTTATCTCGATAAAGCACATAGATCCCGTGGGATTATGATAAAACAACTGTAAGCAGTCGGAGTTGCCAGCAGGCAGTTGTTAGGCAGAGACAACAGAGCACTCCCGCATCCACATACATTCATCTCGCCATACATGAATTTACATTATCATTATGATCGTATGTTTCGGGTCCCTATTTCTAACTTTGGCCTTTCTTCAGGTCATCGCTGGCCTGTCGATGTAGGTACGTTTTTCGAGTTTTTCGTCTTGACATAATCACATACAGTTTTTAATTGTAAAGTAATTAAGGACTAAAATACTTTTTATACTGACATCAATGATGCCGGGTGAGTGTGGTGTTGGGTTTAGAATATTATTATCATCTCTCGATTTCTTCCGTAGATATCGCAAGAAGCGACTAAAGATATAAGCTATGCTGTAGGTGACAGGCTTGGAGGTTCCACGCCCGTCACTGTTAAAAGTACATAGCTACATAATGTGAGAGTATCATGGTTTTGACTAATTAACGTCTCATGTGCTCTGCCTACCTATTTGGGGAAACAGACGTGATGTTTATGTAAATATTCCTTAATCCTTTCATCTAAAATAAGGTCGAAAATTAAACACGTTTGTTAAAAATTCATAACTTTATATAAAAATAATGTATTTGATACACTAGCTACAGTAAATTACGGAAGTATAGTTGGATAATCCTATTTATGTTGCTATTTTACGTAAGTACAGATTCCATGGTACATAGTCAATGATCTCCAGCAGTAAAAATAATCAATTTGAAAAAAAAATTATACACATTCTTAAAGCAAGCCTTTTTGTGATTAAAATATAATTAAAATAATTAAATTGATAACAAGAGCCTGGTCATAAATAAATAAGCACTGTGTCTAAAATTCGAGTATTTTGTTGAAATTACTTACACTTCTATTGCAACAACTGTTTCCTGAGCGAGATTTCAATTTGGTTCTTAAAATCTGGGTTTAGCTCTAACTGTTGTCCATTCACGGTAGATTGGTGATCCAGGTTTACTTCGTTGACTTCTTGTATTTCTGTGGTTTCTTCAATCTCTTTCGCCTCTGCCTCGTCAAGCAACTCTTTGTACGATCGATTTGCAAGAGCGGCGCGAGCACTTTCTGACATCCGCATTGATTGTCTGTGCAATATCTGTTAAAAAAAAAAAACAAAGTATTTATGCCATACAGTAAAGTATCTAAAAGTTTACAAGTATTTTCCACCCGTATTCCTGTAATGTAATACCTACCTTGCTCTTTCTTTTAATATCCGTCTTCAAGTCTTTCAGCTTTTCTTTGTTTTTGCGGCGCAAAAATCCACACTGCAAAATAAAATAAAATAAAATAAAATAATTGAGAGTTGTGGAGGTCAAAAGGAGAGGCTTTTGCCCAGCAGTGGGATACAATAATAGGCTAATAAAAAAATAAAATAAAAAAATAATTGGAATAGAAAAAGATTCTACACTACCGTTTAGTTATAGAATTAGAATTTTCCAAGCAAAGGTAATCAAAGATAGTTGATTGAGATGCAAAGCTTAACTTTGCTGTCATCCCCGTACTTTTACATCGATACCAACTGCAAAAATAAGATTGTAATGCCAAAAAGTATAGTATAGTATTAGATACCTCGTATAGAGCAAACGCCAAGAGGCCTAAGAGGATCAGGCCCACAAGAACTGCCACAACTAGGATCCAAATGGGAACAAGGAGAGTCTCTTGCAGCGCCAGAGTAGTAGTCACACTGTAAAACATTTAATTAAAATAAAAACGTTCAGGCTTTGATTAGGTAGGAATTATATACCAAAAGGTACTAATATTTTTTATGGAAACGTAACTAGGCAAGTATAAAAAATATTTTGTATTTACATCAAAATTATTATTGAACTTACTATTCTACCATGTCTTTGTTTTCAGCATCGAATTGCAGGATCAGTTTGGTGTGCACGGTAATGTTTTTTGTCTCTGATATTTCATTCTCTGTAAGGAATAAAACGATATTTTTAAAAGTAAATATTAGTTTAGTTTATCCCGTGTGGTGCCGGGTTAGAATAGCACCTCCCCCTTTCTTCCCGTGGGTGTTGTAAGAGTCGGCTCTGGGAAAGGGTTAGTGTATTGTGGGTGATGGGCTAGCAACCTGTCACTGCAGTATCACGTTTGATTATCTGGTTGCTCTGAAATCGCTAAACGTGGCACTGGATTTTTCAATTCAAGTGCTCTGCCTACCCCTCTCGGGAATACAGGCGTGAGGATATGTATGTATGAAAATATTAGTTGGAATAAAGCGTTTCTTATATCTTAGGCGGTGTCACCAGATTCTCAAGACCACAGGGTCTACGAATATCTTGGTAACCCCCGAACAGATTCTACTTACTTGATGGTTGTCGCACAATAATTGCTAGGCACCGATACCATTACCATAATACATACCATGCGATACAGACCATGTGTCTAGGGCGAAGGACGCTGTATTTTGTAAAATTTTAATTTTAAATAAATACATTTTAACTTTATAAGTACAGTGATCTCACAGGCTAGCGAAAGGAGAATTCCACTTCGACAAGTCAAAAATTGAAACCTTTCATTACAACTTGACAAAGTTCTGAAGGCAACATAACATACACACTCGTTCATACATAAAAAAGACGATTTGTTCCTTGTCACGACGTTAAGAAATCGCTCAATGCTCGTTCTGAGTAACACACCAATTAATTGTTGGATCTCCCATGAAACTATTTATGATTAATTAATTGTAAAATTGTTTCTTTGTTTCTTTGAAGAGAAATATCTTCAAAAGTACATTACTAAGTGTATCTCAATCACGGCGGCGTGGAATTTGACTCTACACCTCTTAAAAACAAGGCTAGGGATTATGAATTTAACGAAATTAATGATCATACCCAATTTTCCAGGTGGAACGAAATACGGTATAACGACTGTAATAATGTCTTCCTTGAACAAGTCGCCAATTTCGCAGGTGTATTTGATGACGCCCTTGTCATCGTGTCCTTGACGCACCTCGCACATCTTGTTCGCATTTTGATTTCGGTATACCTTTTAAAACACAAACATCATAGGTTATTTCAATCACTTGGGCAATTCAGGGAATATACTTATAAGCTAGTTAATTGTTTTGTTAAATATTTCTACTTGAGTGAGAGAATGGTTGTCTCAGCATTAGGTTCAGACCATAAGGTCTCCAGTAATAAGTCATCGGTAGTTTGATCTTCTTACGGTATCAATAACAATTTCAGTTGGGTTTTTATAATATACATACATACATACATATCCTCACGCCTGTATTCCCGAGAGGGAATTATATATATTTTTTATAATATATATTTCTATTTTATGAATGTCATCTAAGAGAGTCACAAAAACGCACATATTATGCGTCGGTGGCAGTGAATGTGTTAAATGGGATTCTATGACGTCATAATTGAAATCGGATTACCTGTATCCCCCTGAACTCAATGAAGGGATTCACTGTCAAAAATACATTACAAAGCGGCGATTTCCAATTGGTCCCTTTAGTGTTTGTTATCTGAAATAATATTGTTACATTAGTTAGGTACACTCTTTTTCACAATGACTAAAAAACGGCATGAAATGAAGTTGTGCCTTAATTGGGTACATGAAGCTGTTGTATCCCCTCTTAGTCCTCGATACCATGTACCAAGATTAGACAATCTCTGAGGCTGTGACAGTCGGATAGACAACCAGACAGACAGACAGTGGAGTGTTTATAATAAGGTCCAATTTGAGAACTCATAAAATCTCAAAGATAAGGAAGCTCAAAGAATTTATAAATTAGGTTCCACAGATTTTCTTGGAATTATTACGTTGATAGGTTAGTTAGTTATGTTAGTTAGTTAATATGTTAGTCAGTGAGAATTTGATCGATTTCTTTCCTCGAAAATTACTATTGAAGGCACCCCTTAGTCGTGAATCATAGATGAGATACTTACAGTGTATGTATGTTGAATTATTTTTCCAAATACGGTAATGTCTGATCTAGTAAGATTCACTATTTCACCTTGGTCCGTTTTTCTGCAAGTAACAAACTCTGTGTAGGAACAATTAGCAACAAAGTCAATGACATGGTCAAAGTGCCAGATATTATGATGCTACATGAATTTGGACTATATTATCCTTCGTCATACCCTTCTATCTGGACTCCGTTATTGTCATTCCTGAAAGGCACTGATATGTTTTTGACGGCTGCAGGCAGTTCCTTGGAGTCCCGATGGCTGAACACTTCAACTATCACGCGCAAGTCACGGCTTTCGCTGGTCAATGACGTCATGTCGAATTCTATGGCCGATTCGGAACCGATGTCCTGTTTTGAGACGGAAGAATACATGACAAGCGATATAAACTACCATAACTATCATTTGGTCTATACACGGGTGAAGCACTTAGTTCGATTTCTTCACATCTTCAAAAGACTGCAGACTTGAGTATTAGGTATCCATTTTAATGTTTTTTCTCTTGACAGACTGATAACTAAGGGATTTTACAGGATTCCTAGTTTTGGAACCATAAAAAGCTTACAATGAGCTTGAACACATGTCATTTGTTCAAATGTCAATAAGTTGTGTAAACAAGTACTACTATTGAAACGCACCCATTTAGAGTTTCTGGTGAGTGGCCCTTGCAGTTGACAGATGCGCTGGCGTAAATCTATGAACTCGCAGGCGGCCGGGGTGCGCAGGATTGTCATATCACCTTCCACCTGTAGCAAAAAAAAACGGCAATAGGCAGGATTACTCAACGAGATTACGGAGACAGCCTCGCTCTGGGTTTTTCTACGGGATCGCCTCAGGCATCTCCTCAGATGCGTAAAAGAACGAGGGTTTCCAATTTATATATTTGTATAAGATGCTCAAAGCAAAGTCTTACCTTAATTTTCACGTACGGTCTATACGCCGTGTCCCCATCTCCGTTCAGAACTATAACTTGCAGCTTCTCAGCGGCAGTGGATCCGGTGATGTATGGGTTTCTAAAAATAAATAATAAACTAGGTTGTTCATCTCTCTCATGTATGTGTAAAATACAAATGAAACGGGAATGTCTAGCTATTGTACGTTTATCTTTAAAATGACCTGGAACCATAGAGGACAGACCCACTAGAAAAACAATAAAAGTTTGTGGTTTGTCACTTTCTAACATTCCCGTCATTGTCACAGAAACTGTTCAGAGCGCGTTACGCGCTATCTTGGGCCGGCCAATAAGAGCACAGCAATCGTCTCGATGGTTTAGCGGAATCGTCTCCGAACAACCAAAATGACATTAGTACCCTAGTGGGTCTGTCCTCTATGACTGGAACTAATAAAAAAACGGAACATTTATTAATAAGATTGAATTTGATTGAAATTTAAAAAAGAAGAGGTTCGAAAGGTTGCTCACACCAATTTCAGGTACAATTGTACTTACGCCCCAGTAAAATGAACTTCTAGACTGAGATTAGGTTCGCAGCGTTCACTCTTGCAGTCCGCAGCCCGCACCGACGGCGAGATGCTCAGACGACTGTGGTTGCTGACTGTCGCCTTGGTCGGGTCGAAGACCGCACTTCGGATGGGATCGTCCAATAATTCAGCAGTTATGGTGAATTGGATGTCTTGTTCATAGTCGCCATTCTAGAAATATTTTTTTGGTGTGAAAATTGTAATGCAATGAAATACGAATAAAAATATTATATAATATATAAAATGAAATAGTCATGGATTGGTGTAGGTATGTAACGTTTGTGCCTCATTTGGGAAATACAGGCGTGATTTCATAAGAAAAAAGTTAGTAAGCAGCATAGAAGGCAGACCCCCTAGAGTACAGTACTAATGTCATTTTGGTTGTTCGGAGAAGATTCCGCCAAACAATCGAAGCGATCGCTGTCCTCTTGTTGGCCGGCCCAAGATTGCACGTAACGCTAGTGCCTTTTTCTCTACGGTTTTTGACTCTGTACAGTTTCTGTGACAGTGACGGTGACGTTAATAAGTGGCCAACCACTAACCTTTTGCGGACCTGGGTGGCCAATGTTGTTTCTCTAGGGGGTCTGTCCTCTATGGTAGACAGTGACTTAGTAATATTCCCTCACTTCTAAGGATTACTCTTCCATTTAAAGCGGAATAGGCCCGTCACACACGCACGGGTCATTCGCTGGTGGTAGGCGCTAGCATTGCATCGCGTATTGCAGTCAGCGGTTTTAACGGGTGATTGGCGTGCCGCGGTGATCGCACGGTGACGGCAGGACATTCATGAGGTTCTCGTAGTTCTTAGAAGACGCTCACTGTTTGTGACATAAGATTTATTACTAAACTCTACCTTTGATGTCAACACTTGGATGGGTCTGCAAATGTTCGTTTTCTCCCGCTGCAGCGATTCCTCATACGACTCGTAGTTCTTGGTTTTGTCTAATAACGTCGCATTGACATGCGATATCCTGACCGTTACTCTGAACCCTGAAATAAAACAATCGCGAGTCGAAATATTTGTTTCTCAAATTGGCTTTTTTCTGCACGCTAGCGCTGTAACGCGCGCGCGGTCGAATCCCGCGCAAGATACCTGTCACTTTCTGAATCTTCTAGTTAGACAGTGACAGGTAGGTATACCTACCTAGTCCCTTGCGACTCGAATCGCGCCAGCTTGTGCTAGTTGCATTGGAATAATACTTACATGAGATATTCTGAAGCATGACGTGTTTTAAATACATCAAAATGTTATAAAAATTTGCTGACTAACCTTTAGGTACATAAATCTACATAGGTTTTACAATTATTAACAGTAATACGGATAGGATTAATTTATTAATGTTGTTGATACTGGAAGTGATTGACCATGCCATGACCAATAATAATATACTTATTATTAGAAAGAATAGGTATTTTACTCACTAGCTTTAATGTCCTTCGGCTTGTCAGGATATTTCACGTTCAGACAAGATAGAAATTCAAAACGTGTTTTGTCCGTGCGATTCTGAAACATTTTTTATAAACCTATAATAAGATTACCTATACCAAAAATTATTAAAACAATATTTCGTCTTCTTCATTATAACTATGTAGCTGTTTTCATTTAAAGAATTGCTTTGAGAGGGGTTGTTTTATATTTATTTACCTGCAGATTAGGAAATGTTGTCTCGACATAGACGGTGACGGACGGTATACAGTGGTATACAGCCACTTTGTCATTGCCAGGAGCACCAATAGCTAAATCTGTAAAAAAAGAACCAAGTAAACTTAAATATTTCTCCCAATTCATAATAAATATAAAATAAAGATTATAAAGTAAACACCTTCGAGATTGTAAGTATTGTGCTAAAAATGGCTTGTGGAATAGTCCTGGTTTTCTTTATAAAACGTTTCGCATGCCCACCTATCCCATTTGAGATTTACAGACGTGATGTTTAGTAATTTTGTTAAGTAAGTAGTCCAAGCCCGTGTGGTGCCGGGTTAGAATAGCACCTCCCCCTTTCTTCCCGTGGGTGTCGTAAGAGTCGACTCTGGGAAAGGGTTAGTGTATTGTGGGCGATGGGCTAGCAACCTGTCACTGCAATATCACGTTTAACTATCTGGTTAACCCAGGGGTTCCCAAACTGTGCGCCGCGGCGCCCTGGGGCGCCGCGGAAGGTATTGAGGGGCGCCGCGAAACCATTTTCATATTTTTACTCATACATATTTTCATTTTTATTCCTCTCAACCTAAATACTACCATTATCTGAGCCTATTTGTTCTGTAATTTCTTCAAATAGTTACACTGGGTAGGGCGCCGTGACAGAATTCTAAACTTGTGGGTGCGCCGCGAGCTGAAAAAGATTGGGAACCCCTGGGTTAACCTGAGTTTGCTAAACGTGGCACAGGATTTTTGAATTCATGTGTTCTGCCTACCCCTCACAGGAATACAGGCGTGAGAAAATGTATGTATGTATGTATGTAAGTAGTCCAATATGCCTAAGGTGTCTATCTTGATTTTTATTACAACAACAAATAGACATACACAAACATCACTCTTGTATTCCCAAATGGGGTCTAGCCACGCAACCAAATAGCACAGCTTCTGGTTTAAAGTTGGAATAGAGGTGTTTAATAGTGACAAGTTGCACGCCTGTCGTCTAACTAAAGCATACACTAACCTACAAATAAAACCTTAATCGCTTGTCGACTTCTACCGAAGTAATTAAGAGGTGTAATCCTAACCCCGACACCACGAGGAAATAGATCAAAGCACGATACAGCAACATCCGGCTTATCACGGCAGGGCGCGAGTAGAGATGCGCGTGAGATGGACTATACCTGTCACTGACTAATTAAATACCAATGTCAGAAAGTGACAGAGATAGACCCACGCGCGAAACGACTCGCAAATGTTGCTGTGCTAAATGCTATTACAGAACAGGTAGCTTGTTGGTTACCAAATCCTTTTAGGATTAATGTAATAAAAATAGCTAAACTTTCACTTGCCATTGCAACCATTATCAGAGAACTGCAGAGCCGAAAGGCTGAGGCCGAAGTTCATGAACTTTTCTGGTTGAAACTTCTGCAGCCAGGTGATGGAGTCCGAGTCACTCGCCAGCGCTGATCCAGCGTACAGGTACACTGCCCCCTTCCCGTCACCTTCGTATGGAGCTGCTATGACTATTTCTGAAATAAATGTGGTCAATTTGAGATCAACAGTGGTGGTTGTAGGTCTTCAATGATCGAACTTCTTTACATTTTCAGATAGGTTTGGAAAAGTTAATGGCTTTACCGGGATATTCTCCCCTAATGCTATGCTCACGCCTGATGAATCAGAAATTTTTGGTGGGGACTCTGTTGAAGGCGCAGTGTTTCAATGCTAAAGGGTAGATTGAGCTTGGTTTTTGGGCTGTCTAAGGGAGGTATTGATACTGTTAACAATAATCTAATCGTGTTTCGAAAAAGCCAGTTCCATAAAATATATTTCTCGATTTATTTTCAATACGCCTACGAATTCTTTAGATAATCTGGGGGAGGTAGAAATGGTTAAAAAATGCCTAAATTTGAACCATTTTGACCTATTCTTTCAAATTAGTTTATAGCTTCAGAGATTTCTCCCTATAGGTAAACTAACAAAGATCCATGGGTGCAATAGTTACCGTCTAATTTGTCGTGATCCATATCACCAACATTTACAATGGAGGCGCCGAAGAATCCCCCGTCTTCAGGTCCATAAATTTCTCTTTTGCGTGTCATCTGCAACTAAAGCATTTATGATGATGATAACATAATGATTATATTTTTAATAGATTCATAAATGTAGGCATCATTTAATGTTTCAACAGCGTGTTAATTCGTTAATTTGGAATAGTAAGTTGGTACTTGACTTAGGGCCGATTTTTCAATCACCAGATAAAACTTATCTGTCCGATAAATGTTGGCTGTCACTTTTCTTTTATATGACGCGAAAAAAGGATAGCAATATTTTTAACTGGCAGATAAATTTATCTGGTGATTGAAAAATCGGCCCTTAATTAGTATCCTCCTGCCAACCCCCTGCTTACGCCAATTGTGTATTTTCCGTGTTATTTTCCGAATGCGGGAGGGCAAGGGGTTAAAGACATAGATAGAGGTCTGCTCAAAGACATACTTAAGTGCGTCCTACCACTTTCACCATAAATGTAACTTTTTTGACATAAATTGTTTGAGTGCTGCAATAATTCGTGTGCAATAAATTGTTGTCCAGTTTTAGCTTTTTTTAATCTTTTTATATTCATTCTTTAATATTGAAGTAAACAACCCGTCCGCAAATTCGGTGGAGTGATAATCTTTGCAAGGTGATTGGCAAGATCTGAATATGCTCAGTGGCGTGCCATGGCAGAATCCTATGTCCAGCAGTGGATGAGTATAAGGTACTGACGATGATGACGATGATGATGATGATGATGATGATGATGATGGTGACTTTCTTTTTCTCGGCCTCTATTATTCTGCTCTGTTCCTGTTTTCTCAAGTAAGGCTATGGTCTTCCATAAATGCTGTTGATCGCTTACAGTGTACGCTGCGTCACAATGCTTAACCCAGGGGTTCCCAATCTTTTACAGCCCGCGGCGCACCCACAAGTTTAGAATTCTGCCACGGCGCCCTACACAGTGTAACTATTTGAAAATGATACAGAACAAATACCTAGGCTCAGATGAATGATAATATATGTATGTGTAAAATATGAAAATGGTTTCGGATAATGATAAATAATCGACTCACCGCGGCGCCCCTCAATACCTTCTGCGGCGCCCCAGGGCGCCGCTGCGCACAGTTTGGGAAGCTTAACTCATTACTGGGGTGTGGTCTCCTTCACATGGCAATTTAGGTGTCCACATGAATACGGCATTGAGCGTCACCTAGTAAGTGTCCAAGAGCATATACTTATATAGGAGACTATAACCTAAACGTTGAACGTACTTACTTTTTTCTGACTCAAAGGATTGTAAACGACGACCCTACCGGTGTGATACCGGTGCTGGCCGAGCGCTTTGATGAAGAAAGCTGGAGCCCCAATCAGGAGGGAAGTCAAGTCAGCTGGGGTTCTACTGAGGCTGGCCGAGCACAGCGCGGCCCCAAACAGGGCGCCAACCATGTCGTTATCATCATAAATGGTCCAATGGTATTTGTAAAGTGTGTCAAAAAATAAAACCTGAAAGTGAAAATTAGAGTACGAAAAAAAATTTTTTTTTCAGAGTTGAATATAAAAAAAACTGACTTTTTATGAAAACTCCCACCCTAAACACAATTTGATTACATAAAGGGTCAAATCTGAATATATTTTAAATTGAAATACATAATCACACCAGTGCACCCAAATGGGGGCAGGAGAATACACAAAATATTACAAACATAGACAAAACAATAAGTTTTAGGTTTTAAATTAAACTAGCTGTTACTCGCAACTATGTCTGCGTAGAATAAAGTTGTTTTATCGTAATCCCACGGGATTTTGACGGTATAAAAAGTAATAAAAAGTAGCCTATGTGTTAATTCAGAGTGTTAGCTTCCTGTATACTTGTATAGCAAATTTCATTAAAATTGGTTTCGCCGTTTGGACGTGAAAAGGTAACAAAAGTACACACACAATGATAATTAATGTAATATAGAGCGAGAGGCATTTCATACTTTCAACTCTAAGTTAATTTATTGAACAATTTAGGTTTCAAATTTAGATTTCTCAAGTTTCATTAACTTACCTTTCCTTTGCCGACTTCACCGTAAGGGGTACTGACCGCAATGAAATAATCGTTATCTTCGAAAAATTTTCCAGTAGCTATACTGTATCCTGAAAATTTAAATAAATACTATGTTAGCATTCCAACAAC
>BHDV01048696.1:0-53182 GCA_005406045.1 Adoxophyes honmai | reverse complement strand
ATAACCAAACCAGCTAAGCATACTTTTTCTATCCTACCTAGTCACTATATCTAATTTCACGCCAGCTCGTTTCCTTACCACACTGTTTCTTAATCTGTCTTTCAGTGATACACTTCCCATATATGATTATCTAAACTTTAGATTCTAAAGCAATGTGATCCAAATATTTAGCAGTAGACTCAGCACGGCAACATACATTTGTCGCCTCTCGCGCGAGATTACCTGACATTTGTAACCGACTTCAAAAAAAGGAGGAGGTTCTTAATTTGACCAATTTTTTTGTGTTTATGTTACTCGATATCTCGGAGACCCGTGAACCGATTTTCAATTTTTTTTTTAATCGAAAGTGTATAGCTCGAAATTGGTCCCATTGGCACGAAATCAGGATCTGATGGTGGAATCTTGGAGAAATCGAGGGAACTCTTCAAATGTTAGGGACATGTACGGCGTTTTTGGTAATTTGTTGATGAAGTCAAGAATTTACATTCAGTAAACAGAATACTTTCAAAATACTGCTAATTTGAAGTCGGTTTTTTTTGTTTAAAATTAAATATTATCTGACGTCTTTAGTTAGTTAGACAGTCACAGGTATAGCATACTTTCCGCGCGTCTCGATTAGCGAGTGCCAAATTAAGAGGATAGGAGTCGCATCACTTCTCCATACAAACGTAGTCTGTTTTCTCCGTGAATAATGACATTAGAGCGAATTTTTTTTTACATTATATTTGTATCTGTTGTGGCTATGCCCCTACGATTTGCTTTTATCGATATTCTAAATAAATAAAAAAATATAAAAACAGTGGACCACGTTTGTATGGAGAAGTGATGCGACTCCTATCCTCTTAAGCCAGCAGAAATAATAAACACAAGTATAATAGTAATCTTACCAAAGTTAAAAGCAACTTGTTCTTGAGTAGTGTAGCCATTCAGAAGTTTGGGTGATTTCGACGTAGAAACCTTAGCGTACGTCATTATTCGACCTATAAGTAAACCAGAAATAATGATAGGTATGTCACAGCTTAAAGATTATATTATAATACTGTGGGTATGTCGAGGCGGTTAAAAATGATTACTTCTAATTAGTCCGTCAGACAAACTATGGAAAAATACAAGACCGTGTGTTTTGGTTTATGAAGATAAATATAGATCATCCGACTTCCGGAGCGGCGGTGTGTGATACCACGCCGTTGTAAGATTTGTACAGTCAGCTGCAGAGTAAGGTAACCCCCCACCCACACAATTTTTCATTATTAGGGGGTTACTTTTCTCTGCAGCTGTCCGTACCACGAAGTGACGTCACTCGAAACTACAGAGCAACTGTACCTTTCCATTTCTTGTTTGTCAAAAAAAGAAAAAAATACGTGTACAATATTTTCTATCGGTACCCGACAGTTTAAAACTCTAATAGTAGAGAATTAAGTATAACACGAAAATAAGTGATTTTGATCATGAAACTACCATGGGACATCGCGTGGATAACTCACTTTTTAAATCGAGTGCACGGATTAGCCCGAAACACATGTCGAGCTAAAGTAGATTTAAGGCGTGAATCATGTTTAATTTTCATTATAAATGGAGTGATATCCAAGAAAAAAACAAAATACATACCGGCTGACATGGCTGGGCCGCCGATTCGTGCAGAATGATCAGCCGCCATGTCTATGCTCCAACCAAAAGAGTCCGTCAAATTCTCTGTAACAAATCGTTTTTAAGCCGTCATTATCTCAATAAACATTTCTATAAGTGTCTTACGGGTTAAAAGTAGCTCGCCAGCCATTCTGATGTCTTTGCACTTGAGTTTTTTTGAGATATACATTTTTTTGAGGGTAAAGTATAACTAACAAAAAAATATAAAAATATACGTTAGCCTCATCCTGCTCAAATATCCTTCTATCTTAATTTATAAAAGACAAAATTTCAAAGCAAATTAGAGTGTATTAATTACGGATAAAATTCCAGTTTAAAAGTTTAATAACTCACAAATGGAACGCATAGATCTCAAGGAAACTTTGTAACGAACTATCACAATTTACAAACAGGTTTTTTTTTTCTTTTCACCAAATTCGAAATCCGTACTTTGAGTGGTGTTTTCTTCAACTTCGTTTAAATCATTTTTGTCCTCCTTTAAGCTGCTTTAACCCACTTACCAAGGTGCGTAACATCTTTGACGCGGACTGATGAATTGATTGATTGTAAATTATCAAACTTCGGAGATTCGGTAGACAAGTTTTTTACGTAACATCGCCCGGCTGTTCCAAATGTAGTAAACTCTAAAAAATTAAACATTTTTTAATTATTTATTATTATGTAACACTAGAGGACCCGGCCTACGACATTTTTACATTAGCTCTACATGTTTCGAGACAATGAACAAATGAGAAACGACAACAGACAAATGACCATACCCTGGGAACTGTCGGAAAATAAAAAGAAAATCCGACATCCGACTTTGTGGCTCATAATTTTTATACGGCACTAAGTAGTTTCATACTATTTTAATACTGCTTCTTATCCATTATTCCGCAACGCCGTAGAAAAATCATGCGACGAGGGGAAATAATCGCAGGTTGTACATACTTCCGAATTCTCACCTGCACTCAGTTGGACAGCTTACAAGTGACGGCGAGCGTGGCTCCTTTTTTCCGAAAATCATATTTTCTTCGTGTTAATTTTTCCGTTCTCATAATTTACCGGTGTCTTTTTTCTCCAGTCACCTTTTTTTTGGTGGCAATTATTCCGTTCCCTTATTTTCCCAGTACCTTTTTTCCCCAAAACATAATTTCTCATGGGCATTTTTTCACGAAATTTTTTTTTTTCGTTCCCTTATGGCGCAATTATACGTATAAGGTCTAGCACAGAGCCCAATTAGGTACGACGACGAGCGAAGCGAGGAGGAGTGTTAGGTTGAACTGCGTCCCTACAGCGCGCGAGCCGAGCGAGCGAAGCGAGCGTGCCGCGGCAGCGGCCGGCGAAGCGCCAGAACCGAACTACTATCAGATACTTAAAATAGGCAATATCCTAGATGCTTAAAAGAATGGAAAGAAAGGGAAGCGAAAAAATCAAAACTACCAATAATAGGTGACTGGGAAAAAAAGACACCGGAAAAACTTGGGCATGGAATAAAATGCTCATAGAAAATAAAACATTGGGAAAAAAAGACACCGGAAAAACTTGGGCATGGAATAAAATGCTCATAGAAAATAAAATATTGGGAAAAAAGACACCGGAAAATTATGGAAACGGAAAAATTAACACAAAGAAAATATGATTTTCGGAAAATAAGAGCCACACTCCCCATATTTTTTTCAACATGGGCCAGTAGTCTATTAATTAATATTATGTCATGTTTCTTTATGCTATTTGACTTACTCTTTTTCTCTTTATTGGTTGCCGTCAGCTTCTCAGTATGTCGAGGCGCGCACACCTAAAAAAAAAGTTTTTGTATTGTATGACTCTTTATTGTACATAAAACAATTACAAAAAACAATATACAGGACAACAGCTTGAATGTACAAAGGCGAACTTATCCCCGAGGGGATCTCTGCCAGTTAACCTTCGGGCGATTGACAGGATAAGAGGAAACGAGTAGACATACAAAAAAGAAAGTTATTGAGAATACATAATAACCTAAAACTACCTAAGCTAAACAAGTGAGTATAAGCAAATAAATCCAAATACATAAACATTACATTCTAATACACACAAATAATTATCACTACTACTAGTTTTATATTTATTACCCTAAGCCCATTCTAAATTATCATGCACAAGCATAATGATAAAGACATTCTAAAAAGCCCCTTACCAACAAACTTTGGGAATCTGCTTTCACAGTGGCTCCTAGCCAGAAATAATGGTCGTAGTATTGCGTTCCGTTACCTGAAAAAACATTTTTTTTTAAACCGGCAATGCCGACTCGTACAGTCAGCGTCAAATAATATATGTTTACACTTTAGTATTTTGTCATTGTGATCGCTGTGACAATTTCATACGAGAGTTCAAATATGACGTTAAATAGGAAAGATACTGAAGTGTAAACATAATATTTGATGCTGACTGTACATATGCCATCAATGTTCGATTTATATTATACTAGCTTTCCGGCCGCGTGGAATTCGGTTATATTGCGGTATAAGCGAACATTCCCTCGGGAACATCATTTTTCCGGGATAAAAAGTATTCTATTATTTACTCCGGACTTCTATCTTTACGTCTGCAAAATTTCAAAGCAATCGGTTCAGTAGTTACGGCGTCAAAGCGGAACAAACAAACAAACAAACAAACTCACTTTCCGATTTATAATATTATAGTAAGGAAGTAAGAATGTGTCATAAATAAAACCAGTGAATTACGAGTTGGAATCGCGTCCGAAGAGTTTCTTACCAAAAACAACAAAAATCACGTTTTAGTCGTGTTAAAACGGGACACTATTACTGGGACTTCGCTGTTTGTCCGCCAGGCCGTGCTAGCTAGAGTGACTAGACTGTTGAAATTATCACAGAAAAATTATATATTCCCGTTGCCGCTTTGACAACAAGTACCTACTAAAAATAAAACACAATTATTATTTACAGGGGGCTCCCTTAAAACAATCTTTTTTTTTTTGGGCAATTATAAATAACGGTAACAGGAACCCTTGAAATTTTCACAGAATATAAAGTTGTACCTCTAATACATCTGGTTTAAAAGTAAATAATTAAATAAAAATTAAATAGTTGTTTAATTGGGGAACCTCCATAGAAAAAACGTGTTTATTTGCAATTTTTGGTACGGAACTCTTCGGCCGCGGATCTAATTTGTACGGGCGGTTTTTTATTATTTATTACTTACGGCGATAAATTTCAGTGTCATTGTCAGAAGGCATGACATCTAGTTTTAGGCAGTTCTTCGTGGTAATGTCGCATGAGAACACCTCCCCGTCTAGGCTTGCCCGTGGAGCACTCGCCACTAGGCTGTAAAATAAAGTTTTTTTTATTAACCGACTTCAAAAAGGAGGAGGTTCTCAATTCGACCTATTTTTTTTTTTTTTTTTTNNNTGATGTTATATAGCTTAAAGCCTTCCTTGATAAGTGGTCTATCCAACACAAAAATTATTTTTCAATTCGCACCAGTAGTTCCTAAGATTAGCGCGTTCAAACAAACAAACTCTTCATTCAGCTTTACTATATTAGTATAGATTTGAAGTCGGTTTTTTTTTGTTTAAAATTATTTGTATGAGATACCCTTCATCTAGCAGAATAATAAAAATTAGAAATACATTTCGTATAACAATATATGACTGTAACTTTATCTACAGGGTTCTAATGACATCCTGTATAATACTTCCATTATGCGTCCTAATCAAGTTTAGGTACGCATCGCGTTGTTTTCCTTCCTGTATCTACTGCTTGTTTGTCCCCAACACCATTTAAAATATGTTTGGATACGAAATCATCGATGTTTTGGGAACTCAACTGTGTCATAAATTGTTTTTTTCCTGGATTCGTAATAAAACGTATTAATTTTAGTTTTTCGAAGCTGCTTTATCTTTGTGTCCAATTAGGTATTGTGCCGTTCATATTATTTTAATACATTGATACATTCAATATAATGGAACCCCTACGTATCCATACCCTCGTAGCATCTATATTTAGTCTAATATACCTACATGATGAACTGATGAACATGGTGAACTTACACGCGAAATTATGCAAGTGGTAATTTTCATACATCGTCATATTTATTATTAATCCGAATTCGCAAAAATCGATAAAATTATAGTAAGTACGGGTGTTTTACTATTTGATTGTGACCGTAACTTTAGCTTACTTCTTGTTCTGGCTGTCGCAGGCGATGCTGTATCCAAAGAAGGAATCTTCAGGCAGTCTGTTCGGGGGCTGGATCTCTGTCATAGACAGCTGGTGGAAGTAGGAAGCCCAGCTGTAAGCTAGCATTTGCGCCAGCGCACAGCATTTTAAAACTGGAAAATAGCAATTTAATTAAATTAATAAAAAAATATCTGAAGAAACAAAGATATTAACCGAAACTAAGTTACACATACATACAGTATACATCCCTGTATCCCTTTATGAGGTTAACAGATCACACGAAACGTTACATAGAGAAAACCACGACTATAATCACGTTCCATAGGCACTTGTAGCTTAATTTTGGGTTTAAACATAGATGACAGGTTGCTAGCCTGATGCCTAAAGCGTACAGATCTAAATCTCTTTTTTAGTCGCCTCTTACTAAACTCAACGAAGAACTAGAGAGGTGATAATCTAAACCCTACACCACATTGACAATTTTAGTTATTACTTATCGAAATAAAATCGATTTTTGCAGTTACAATTTTTAAATTACCTCTCAGAATTTTATTATGTTCATTAAAAGGGCATTATTTATTCGAGCGTTTCAACCGTCTCATTCGTCTGGAGACTTTTTGTAAAAATGGAAAAATATTCTGATACCGTCGTTTAGTCATCTATTAGAGGAACAGGAACTCTTATAAAGAAATAGACAGAAACGATATTAAAATCTGCAGCAGAGTCATATAAAATCTACCCCGATGAATGAGACGGTTGAAACGCTCGAATAAACGCCCAAAAACACTTTCGATTCAAACCAGGTCTTAATTTTCACTAAAAAATAAATTTGATGAGCATAAAATCATACAAGGCCTTGAGTACTTAATATTAAATACGTTCTGAAGTAAAGAATTTAAAAAATCATAGACTTACGCCTCATAATGTGCTTGCGAGTGATGAACAATCAAACTACTGAATACGTTACGAGCGTCAATTGCATTATGACACAGAAGGGATAACCTTATCCACAGGGTGTATGTAATACGACGTGAAATATGTTTATTTTTATTACCAACCCACGTTTAATCTTCATGATGGTAGGTCACAAGTTATGTTACTTGATAGTTTTTCTTTTATTATTCTGTAAATTTGACTTGCTGGTAGAAACTAGACATTGAAAATAATAATTAGTATATTAGAACCAGCCAACGAAGAAATGATAATTTATTTTGTTATAAGTACTTAACTAAATTTTAAGACTAACTTGTCGTTGAAGTCAACAATCAAGGCATATATCGTATTGAACTTTGCTGTCATTTCACAGTTATGTTTTTGATGTAGACAGACACTAAAGGGTATTTTGGCAATCAACACTATAGTTAAGGAATCTAACTAAATCTATTGTGAACTGAGTATTAGTTACCTGTTAAAAAGGTAAGTAAAAAGTTAGTGAGTTCAATACCAATGATCGTCGATAGAGTAGTATCTAAAATTTAATTTTAGATTGGTTTATTGATTGAAAAAATTAGCCGATCACTATTAATCACCGTCTCTACATTCAAATACATCCTGTAAATGGCTACATATTTAGCGTTGACTAACTAATCCCAGTGGGTTAGTAATAATAGGTACGCACTGAAGTTGACTGCTGACTGATTGATGACGTCCATTCGATGCCCATTGGATTTTACTGTATCACACCCTTAAAGTTGACAATCGTTTGCAAGTTGTAACAATAATGCCAATAATTTTGTGTCTGTCAACTTGAACGTTTTATTTCAACGGCATATTCGTTAGATTGGAGGATATTTAAAAATAGATTGACTAAATTTGGCTAATGGTACAGTCACCAGCATTAATATCTGTCACAACGGAGCGTGCAAAAATATCTGACACGTCCTACTGCCTCTAGTAATAGAGTCGTATCAGATGTTTTTGCAGCCTTATTGTATCAGATATTGGTGCTGGTGACTTTACTTAACTGCCATTTACGAATGTAACATACTTAAACGCCACTTATGTGTTCTATACCACTATCCATAAACCCCTCATACAAAATGCTCGTTTTAAATGCTTGCAGAAAATTCTTTAAATTGCTTAAAATTTTGCCTCAGCGGAGCAATGAGCTAAGGGCCATATATAGGGTATGTTCGTTCTAACTGACATCTCCCTTCTTTTGCATACTCTGTATCAATTTCATGTATGAATATTTTACAGAAATATTACATGAATCCAGATAAAGTTACATGTTCAATTGTACACAATTATGCGTTAAAACACACATGATGAAATCCGCTAGACGGCTCATACATATTTTCAACATCAGCACCTAATACGAAACAAATAACTGGCAGATGTGGAACACGTATGATGTTCAAACTTAGCTTATACTGACATTAGTAATACGATGACCTGTTGATTTGATTTATTATTTTCCTCCAAGGTATTTTTACAGACGGCTATCCTTGTTCGGTACGTTTCCACATCATTCAGTTGTGGTCCATCATGAAATACATAACTCATCGTTGTTTTTAGTGAATCTACAAAGAAGGTGAGGCTTATTTATAAATATTTCAATTTGATAGGCTACTTTTTAAAATGTGCGTAATTTTTTACATTGCATTGCGTGATGACGAAAAAAAAAACGTTAAGAAAATAATAATAACATAATGTAAAATAATTATGGGAGTAATAAATCATTATTAGAACATAAAATAAGTATCACGTGTTTTTTTGCAGTTTTTTTCTAGAAATGTGGCAATCGGTGTGTGTCTTCACACTCTTCACACTATGTGTGCACTTGGCGCAGTCGTTGTTCTTTCACGAGCCATCGCATATTGAGCTGGTGCCTGACGATGGGAAGCCAAACTCCAGTTTCGGCTTCAGTTTGGGGTATCAAGATGGGGAACATCCGAATCTTGGTAAGTTTATATATGTCACCGGAAAATAACACATTCCGTAAGTTTATAAATTTCCTAAAAATTTTCAGGAAATTTATAAACTTCCGTAAGATTCCAAACGACAGACAAATTGTATTATTTTACGGCCGCGTTTTCGTAAAATAATCAATTTACGTTAGGTTAGGTTAGGTTACATTATGTTAGTTTAGATCAGATTAGGTTTAGTTATGTTAGATTAGGATAGGTTAGGTTAGATTATATCAAATTTTGCAAAAATGTGGGCGTAAAAACATTTTTTGTCTCCCGTTTGGAATCTTACGAAAGTTTATAAACTTCCTAGGAAATTTATAAACTTACGGAATGTGTTATTTTCCGGTGACATATACATACATCACGCCTGTATTCCCAAATGGGGTAGGCAGAGCACGCGAAACGCTACATAGACAAAACTATGACTATTTCACGTTTCGCGGCTACTTCTAGCATATTTTTTAGGTTTTGAGCCGGGAGTTATAATAGAGCTGGGAGTTAGGTATAATAGTGATAGATGTTATGTTGCCTAAAATATACCTTAATCCATTTCCATCGTTGCCTCTTACGACATCCACGGTAGAAATGGAGAGGTGGTATTCTAAACCCGACACCACACGGAATTTCGTCCCGACCTACAGGATGTTGTTGAAACCCAGTACTACATTTTAAGGAGCATATTTGTATCCCGTACATCTCCATTTCTTCCGTAGATGTCTTAAGACGCGACTGAGGAAAAAGGTTAAGTTACATTATAGGCAATAGGTTAGTCTGTCACTATTGTCACTCTTGACTTAAACCAAAAAAGTACTAGAAGTGGCTACAAAACGTGAAATAGTTATGGTTTTGATTGTGTAGCATTTCGTGTGCTCTGCCTACCCGATTTGGGAATACAGACCCGATCTTTGTGTGTATCGGTATCCAGTTGAATTGTTTTTTTCCAAGTTTTAATACTTCTTTTCGTCATAAATGCATTCGTTGTGAATAAAACAGTCGTCAAGCTAACAATATTTCAGGAGGATAAATACATTTTTTCCTCAAAAAAACATCAGGGTACTTACCGTTATACATTTATACCGTAAGTAAGAAAGAGCAGAATTACGACCATCATCATTTGCAACAGATCATAGACTTATAATGTCGTATGTAGCTGTTTGCCGTAAATTGTTTTCAAAAACAACAAACGTGCTCTAGACCCATTTCTTCTGTGGATGCCGTAAGAGGTCGCTAAGTAAAATGTTAAGGTATATTTCAAGCGATAGACTAGCAACCTGTACTTGTTAACGTAAAACTTAAAAAAAAATGCTAGAAGTGGCTACGAAATGAGAAATATGTAGTCATCATTTTGTCTATGTAGCCTTTCGTGTTTTCTTCTTACCTCTTTTGGCAATAATAGCGTGATGTGTGTAATAGTGACAGGTTACTGAAACATACCTGAAAAACATACCTCAACCTATGCTCCATTTAATTTAAGATTTGAAACTTAACTGTCAAAACCTCACACATTTTTGAGTAAACACAAGGCATCGCCGTAAATACTGATACAGTTTCTATTGAAATCATTATAAAAAACAGTAATGAGTGTTATTGCATTAATCATATTTAGTTTTACCTTTGAATTCCAGAGAAAAATTCATTTTTTTCCGTTGAAATTTCAAATCTTAAATTAAATGGAGTATAAGTCGCCTCTTACAACATCCACGAAAGAAATAGAGAGGTTTATTATAAGCCCGACACCACACAGCATTCAATGTCAATGGTATTAAAATGTCCGCCGTCAAAAAACAAAAAAAAGCTATTATGCTTGTACCTAGCGCCCCAGCGCCACGTTCGTCGAATAGCCGAACTAAACGATCCTACATCGAGCTAACGAAGTTTCGACGATCGTTTGCATAAATAAACTTCCAACTTTCTCTCTGCGGACTTCGGTCCCCAGGCTTAACATCTGTCTGGAGAGAGATCTCTCTATTGGAATCTTTCCCACACGCTCAAGGTTTTATATCTGTTTCTTGTACTCAGCCTGCCTGTGTGGTGCCGGGTTAGAATAGCACCTCCCCCTTTCTTCCCGCGGGTGTCGTAAGAGTCGATTCTGGGAAAGGGTTAGTGCATTGTGGGCGAGGGGCTAGTAACCTGTCACTACAATATCACGTTTAACCATCTGGTAACCCTGAATTTGCTAAACGTGGCACTGGATTTTCGAATTCATGTGCTCTGCCTACCCCTCTTGGGAATACAGGCGTGAGAATATGTATGTCTTGTACTCAGTGATTGGCGCGCCTCGTTACGATGGAACCGGCAGGGTCTACCAGCGCTCCATCCAGGATATACTTCACGGCCAAAAGACTTGCGAACACATTGACACCGACTTCGACAAGTTGAAAGTTAACTATTCTCGGGGTAAGTCCTAAATATCACTTCAGTTTCACAATGTTCAGTAGTGTTACCACGGCAATACGCTCTAGTCGTCTCGCGGGATAGTCCACCCGTCATTTTCTGACGTCTCTAGTTAGACAGGGACAGGTATAAGTCTATCTCGCGCGTATCTCTACTCGCGCCTTGCTGTGTCAACAAGACCGTTGGACCTTACACAGCATGTAATAAAGTATATTTCCCTAGAGTGTTCCATACTTTTGGATACTTTGGCTGCTACGCTACCAGTGGATGTTTGGATGCTGCGGGACTATTGCCGGCTTGTACGCTACCAAGTATTTGGCGATGTGCGTGCTGCGGTGTATAATTTGTACAAGATGGATGTTGCAAACAATTTGACCCCTTTGGTAGAGTCAATGTTAATGATTTTTTTTGGTGTTTGCGTACGCTGACCGTACTTCCCCTCGCCGTGGCACAGATAGTTTAGGACACCCTGTATAAATATAATTTGTAGAAAAAAGTCAGTTTACAAT
Organism: Adoxophyes honmai; assembly: GCA_005406045.1. Taxonomy (NCBI): domain Eukaryota; kingdom Metazoa; phylum Arthropoda; class Insecta; order Lepidoptera; family Tortricidae; genus Adoxophyes; species Adoxophyes honmai. The sequence continues at coordinate 41,560 of BHDV01048696.1, read as the reverse complement.
AAGTCAGTAGTAGTACAATATGACGCTTTTATTTTCAGATTCAAGTTCAAATCAGAAATTTTATTTGGGGGCCTCAATAGCTGCCACGGAGAATTTTTTTATCGTAAGTTTTTAAAACTATATTTTTTATATCAACCACATAGAAAATATTTAGCAAATGGCTGACCATTATTGTTAAAGTACTACCAAACGCTACGAGTAGATCTATATTGTTATTGAAAATCAACGTACAATAACGAAAAATAAATTGATTAAAAACTTTGGTACCTAGGCACTACTCATCATCATCATCATCATCAGCCTATATACGTTCCACTGCAGGGCACAGGCCTCCTCTCAGTATGAGAGGGCTTGGGCGATAGTTCCCACGCGGGCCCAGTGCGGATTGGGAACTTCACACACAACGTTGAATTACTTCGTCGCTGTGTGTAGGTTTCCTCACGATGTTTTCCTTCACCGAATAGCTCGTGATAAATATCAAATTCGATATCGCACATAAATTCCGAAAAATTCAGAGGTGCGAGCCCAGGGGTTTGAATTAGGGATGTTACGGACCTTCGCATTCGGCTCCGATATACCGAAACATTCGGTTAAATTTACACCTCCGGCTCCGGCTTCGGTTCCGATGAATTTCAATCGGATGTTATATCGGAACCGAAACTTAGCGCGTATCGAGCGGTACAAACAGGTTTTGACTTGTCTCTCCGGGAATCACCTCACGTGTATTGCGTACCTAATATGTTTTTCATTCGTTTGTTTGTTATTGTTTTCGGCGGTGTGTTTGCGTATTTTGGTTCGTTGTTTTTAAAGTTTTAGTGGCTTTAGTGCATGTGTGGGATATTATTGTTTTTTTTTTCATGGTGGATTTTAAAAAAATACTGCTATTAAGCCGAAAGTAAGTCCAATATGGAAATACTTCCTAGAAGTAGACGCAAACTCTGCCAAGGGCAAATTTTGCGATAAAACCTATTCAAGAAAATGAGGTAGGTACAACTACTTCGTTAAAGAATCACTTAAAATCAATTCATCAAAATGAATATGAAGAGTTTGGTTCTGGCTCCGGTTCCGGTTCCGATTCCGGTTCCGAATCCGGTTCCGATTCCGAATTCGGATCCGTTAAAACAAATAAAAAAACTCCGGTTCCGGCTTCGGTTCCGATAAACCACATCCGTAACATCCCTAGTTTGAATCCACGACTTGAGAGGCTACAGGTCGAACCGCTGGGCTACCACGGCTATCTACTTTACGTAGGAATACCTACTGATCCTTGGTACGGATTTTGAAGATCGTAGGTTCAAATCCCACCACCTAACCAATTCCTTTATGCGTTGTCATTGTGTGTACTTATATTAAAATACTTAGAATAAAAATTCATAAATTTTGTAACAAAAATAACAATGATTTTTTGTTTCCCTTTCAGACATGTGCGCCTTTGAGAACCACGTACGGCCTCGCCTTTAATAAAAGTGTAACAGAAAAAACAAAGTTTGGTGCCTTCGGTGTGTGCCTCAACTACAACAGGGCCACAGGACCCACCGTACACAAAGGCTATGGGTTCGAGAAACTTGTCCAAAAGCGTGCCAATTCGGACGGTGAGAAATACAAAACATAAATGATCATAGTACAGTCACCAGCACTGCACTGATATCTGATGATTGATGAAACAAAGCTGCATAAATATCTGATACGACTCTATTACTGGGGGCAGAAGGACGTATCAGATATTGTTGCGCTCTCCGCCGTGGCAGATATTAATGCTGTTGAACAAAAAGTATTTGATACGTCCTTCTACTCCAGTATTAGAGTCGTATCAGATATAAGACAGACAAAAAGTTTATGAATTAAGAACTCCTCCTTATTTCCAAGTCGCTTCCGAACTAACTTAAAAACTGATTGCGGTATACTCTGCCACAGATTTGTTACTGCTCTGAAAAAGATAAATGTAGATGGATGAAATTATGCTTTTGTTTTTTAGATTATGTCTACGGCGGGTCTGGATGGAGCACTTTAGTCGACAAAGAACGGGACAGAATCATTATATCGAAATCTTTCAATATCGGGGATATAACCATGACCAGTATTTCAAAATCCTATCAAGATTTCTGGTCACTCACCAGAGACGGACCAAATAATGACAAAGTGTTATTAAAAAAGTACACAAATTTCGGTACGTTATGGAATTCATCTTTTAACCATTTTCTTGGCTAAATAAAAAAAAAATCACTGGCCAGATAATCACTCTAAATCAGATTAGAATGGGCTTTTAATCAACTGTTTGAGTGTGTGAATCAGAAGTACTTACCCCAATCAATCGAGCATAATATTATGATGAGAGCGATGAATGTAAATGAAGCGAGAGAAATGTCGGAAAAAGGGTATGTTTGTATGATGGGACATAAATTTCAGTAAATAACAAATAGGAAGAAGATGCTCCTCGCACACCGCTCTGTGAAATTGAACCTGAGTGTGTCATCGTCAATATCTGAAGTCTAAAATCCAAAGAATTTTTTAATAGAGCCTAGACTTTACCTAATAAACTATACCTACCTAGTAAAATTTTATAAACTGCTCACTAAACTTTTCCTGGCAGTTGTATAAAGTGCTATTTACTTAGTACATTTTCAATGAATTAATGTTTTGCTTTAATCAGGTCTAGCCATGGCCGTGGGAAACTACTTTGATACCAAAAAATCAACGACCCACATCGCAGTAAGCATGAAGAACATAAACGCAAAGGGTGCCGTGAGTATAGAATTTTTGTTTATAAGACTTCTATGGTTTAGAGTAATTCTAGTTAATTATTATTCCCCTGTCATAAGGATTTCCGCACCGTCCACACAAATGGACATGAAGGAACATGTTACATGTTAACTGGAATGTACAATTTGTCAGAAAGTGATGATATTTAACAAGCATTATCGCATATTCAATAAAAAAATCATATTTATTAAGTGACGCCAGGGGAATGATAATTCTGACGAAATACCTGTTTCCAGACTGATAAATTGTAGTACAGGTACGCATAATTGTTTTTTTTTCTTATTTCAGATTATGTTTTTTACCTCAGCACGGATGAAAAAAACCACCTGGATTTTGAATGAGGAAACGGTGAGTTAATAATGCACTAAAATTATTATACCTTAGTCAGAAAATGTATACTGTCCTAAGTTTTACGTCATTTAGCAATTCTAACGACATACTGACGATTTCAGTGTTAAAATCTGTTACGTTTCAAATAAGCAGAATGATTCGGATATCACATGAGATCGCAATACCTAAAATCTCACAGATGTGACAGATACATGGAGGTATTATATTAAATTACTTCGTTTAACATTATCGTTAATTAAATCTACAATCGTCGGTTACGTCTAAGATTGTGTGTTCATATCACGTCGGGGTCACCAATGTGGGAAAGTCTCTAATAGAGAGATCTCTTTCCAAGCAGATATTATGCCTGGGGACCGAAGTCCACAGAGAGGAAGTTGGAAGTTGTATTTATGCAACCGTTCGTCGTAAATTCGTTAGCGCGATGTATGATCGTTTAGTTCGGCTATTCGACGACTGTTTCGCTGGGGGGCTGCAACCGTATCTGCAGGAGGGTTATTCCGATTGCCACGATATTTGGTATACATTTATGAAGTACATAAATCCATGAAAAGTGTAGTCAGAAAAGAAATGTTTGTATACAAAACAGAATTCTAAGGGTTAGGTTTTGTCAGTTTTTAGCTTGGTCTTGCAGGTGGGCTCTATGTTTGGCGCGGCGTTGTGCAGCGTTGACGTCTACGGAGACAGCTCGGACGAGCTGGTGGTGGGTGCGCCGGCGCACGTCGCCGACACGCGCAGCTATGACAAGGGAGCCATACACATTTACACCAAATCTGAAACGGTAAGGATTTATTAACCGTCGACGTTAAAGGGTTTGTCGTATGTGTAAGTATATAATGTTTTCCATATGTGCCACTACAATTCTTAAACAATTACCATGTATGCGATGTTGCAATTTTTACACGCGAAATGTTTTGTTTCAGTCGTTTTTAGCATTAGTAGGTTTGAACTTTGAAATCTGATCAATACCCAGAGCTTTAAAACTGAATTGGTACTATGGTTGTGATACTATTAAATAAATAAGTAAATAAGTAAATAAATATCACTGGACAATAGGCAAATTAATGCCTGTGTTATGGGTACAAGACAACGGATAAACTTACTTATATATAGATAAACATCCAAGACTCGAAAGCAAACATTCGTATTCATCATACATACAAACATCTGCCCCGACCGGGGATCGAACCCGGGACCTTAAGCTTCACAGTCAGGTTCTCTAACCGCTGGGCTATACGGCCGTCAAAAAGCCTGTTTTCTTTTATTTTGTATCTTTTGGTTCCAGCCAAGTCAATCAAAAATGCTACAAAAGCTCACAATATTGGGAGAAAAAGATGGTGCTCGTTTCGGGACAACCTTAGCTAAAAACGATGTAGACGGCGACTCTTATCTAGGTAATGAAGTTCTGTCTCCTACTTACTGCATGAGTGGGTTTTAAATCCCTTTTACTTCTTTTCATGAAGATACATAGAAATTAACTGAAAATTAAATCCAAATTTAAAAAAATAAATGAACATCAAAGTGTCGGTTTATAAAGCCCGTCACAGACTACGCATATACGATAATATTTGATCTGCGTATAAATGGCATTTTTCCATATGTCGATGTCAAAAGATACCTGACGGTAAATCTGCGCAGTGTGTGGTAGCTCATTGAAATTGTATAGGGAGCGATATTGACAGATATATGTTCTGTAACAGATTATCTTACCGTATCTGCTTAATGTGTGACGAGCTTTAGACAAATTTAATTTGAGTTCGGTAATATTACTGTAGTGATCACTATTCGTCTCACTATTTATGTATATATTACGTTGCACTGGCTCACTACTACACACAGCTCCGAGCGCAGGCGCACGTCCTACCGGCACCGCGTCTAAGCAGGAATGCCCGGTTGTCAGCTGCCCCCTCTACTGATGTACATGAGACAGTGTATTATATCTATTAGTAGATACAAACACTACAATTACTTTATAAATACGAAAAGTTACTATTCTGAAGGCTACATACTTTTTAAAATCAAACTCGGATTTCGCTAAACCATGATTTTTATAACGGTAATTAAAACGTATTTATGTAAAATATTCGCTATGCATCCTCTGCCTCGAAGCAACACTCTATAGAAGGTAGGCATAGGTACCGTCTAAGAATTTCGTGGACATTGTGTGGACGGTCCGGGAACACTTAGGGTCAATTCCCACCAAAAGAACAGCGCAGCGCGGCGTAGCGCAGCGACCCGCTCCGTGGAATGAGAATTTCAACTTTATTTTCATTACAATAACACTTATTATCGCATGAGAAACTCTAACGATGCGCGCGCATATCCATGGTGATAACAACACATTCCATAAACGAAGCCGTGCGACTGCGCGAGCTGTCGCGGGAATGCCCGAGGATGCTCGAGTAGTCGCGACGGCCGCTGTCAAATGTCAATATGTCAATATGTAAATTCCAGCGACTTCCTATCCTACGCATTCCAGCGGCTTCTCGAACAGTCGCAGGAATCCTCGCGCATTCTCCACGGAGCGGGTCGCTCCGCTACGCCGCGCTGCGCCGCTCTTCTGGTGTGAATTGACCCTTACGGACACGTCCGGTCCGCCAACTTGCACTCCTTCGTGGAGGCATCGTGCGATGTGTCATGGCATTGTATCATGTAGCATTTGGAATTTTGACAATGCGGAATTTTGGGATGTTGCCATCTTTATGACCTTTGGATTTTAAAGGAATAGATTTAGTTTTAATAAGATTTGTAAATTTCGTTAATTTTCACGGCATAACTAATTGTAAGTATTACAAGCAAATTCTCGGCAGATTAAGGCGTTGGCGGCATGACAGTAAAAAAACACTTTCAGAAATATTCGTCAGCGCACCTTACGAAAAGTCGGGAGTTGGTGCACTGTACGTGCTTTGCGGTTTCGAAATTCATGAGGTTATCAAAAGACCTACAACGAACAAGGTGTTGTTCATGTCGGAGCTGCGGCGGACGCAGAGGGTCACCGCGGAGGCAGTCAGGAGCTTCGGGTACAGCATCCAGCCAGTGTCGGACTTCAACGAGAATGGGAGTGATGGTATGCAAACTCAAACAAGACCAGTACTGTACGGTTGGCCAAGAAAGTGGTCTACCACTTTTGATAAAAGTTTCTGTGAGATAAAATTATCACTAAGGTTGACATGACACATGACGTGACGTAAATACTTACAATAATAATATAGGAGCTGAACATCGGTTTATTTGAACCTCATGAAACGACAAGGTCGATTTCCCCTTGCCATAACATTATGACAGTAAGAATAGCTCCTATTTACGATCTTAGGGGGTAGACCAATTTCTTGGCCGACTGTACCTGTACCAGTCATGAGTCATAGCGCTAGTTTCAGTTTTACCTATTGTATTCCATAAAATTGTAGAGTCGTAAACCTTGTTAGGTAGGTATACCGTAGAATAATCTATACAACAAAATAAACCTTTATCGATGCAAGGGTTTTTGCTAACCGTCATCATCATCAGCTTATATACGTCCCACTGCAGGGCACAGGCCTCCTCTCAGTATGAGAGGGCTTGGGCTATAGTTCCCACGCGGACCCAGTGCGGATTGGGAACTTCACACATAACGTTGAATTACTTCGTCGCTGTATGTAGGTTTCCTCACGATGTTTTCCTTCACCGAATAGCTCGTGATAAATATCAAATTTGATATCGCACATAAATTCCGAAAAATTCAGAGGTGCGAGCCCGGGGTTTGAAGCCGCGACCCTCTGCTTGAGAGGCCACATGTCGAACCGCTGGGCTATCACGGCTAACCGTACTTTTTGCCAAATGTCGTTAATTTTTATCTATCCTAGATATGTGTAGCAAATTTCATGCCAACTAGCCCAACCGTTGAAGAGTTCCATCCAATGAAAACGGTCCCAGATCGGTCATCAGAATACTAGGTACAACCAGATTATTGTATAATCATTCGATTTATACAAAATACCAGTAACTGGAAACCGGATCAAATTTAACTTTCATGTTGATTACAAACAGTCAAAACAAACATTATCGCAGTTGGAATTTAATTGCTTGTAAAATTGGTAGTAGGGTGTTCCTGGCTTCCACTAGTCACTTCCACTGCTCGCCTCCAGAAACATGTTTGTCTCTGATTTTACTCCTTTGGTCGCTGCAAATTAACTCTTGCTTTGCTCTTGCTTTAAGAAAACATTCTTGCAGAATTAGGAGTTGGATCACCAGGCAGCTCCAAGGTCATCCTCTATAAAGGGATACGGTCCATCACTGCGAACGTTACTTCTAGACTCTTAGGAACCCCTGTAAGTAATTATTTGGTTTCTGTACCTCTAAAGAAAAAAGTAAACCCTTACCAAGATCACTTCCTTGTCTGTCTATCTGATTATCTGTTTTTTTGTAAATACTCTCCTTTTTTCAGTAGTGCGTAGAGGTATAACACTTGACTGGTTTTTACAATTTTTTATTTTTATTTTACAGTCGGAATCAGATACGCAGTACACAATTGCATCGTGTGTTACAGTCAGTCTACCTCCAAAACCTGCAAAAATAACGACGAGTAAGTACGCAATAAGTTTATAATTGAGTAAGATCTTTTCCTGTTCCTTTTCCTTTAAGTGTCCTTGCAATCATACAAACTCCTATTTTATTTTTTATTTTTCATGTTAGTCGTAGTACTAAAATAACAACAACTAATTAAAAATTTTCACTAATTAAAAAACTTTTCACGTGGCCTTTAATCTACTTACACTTGCTATTTTTTTTGGTTTTCGGGATATTATTTTCACAAGTTATGATTTCTTTCGATATCGGTTAACTGGCGGATTCCATTGAAGATAAGCTATATTTTAAACAATATTTGAATACATTGCGATAAAAATGTATACCACATTAAAAAAATATACGTATTTTGTTTTACACAGAGTTACTGGTGAAAAACGTGCTCAATGGCAACAACGCGACATTGGACAGAAAGGAAGCCACTTACGAAATAGACTTGTCGACTGCGGTGGGCGTAAAAACAGCCGACAACAACACGGAATACTGCAAGAACTTGATCATTGTAAGTATCCAATAATACACAGGCCTTTTGTCTATAAATAACATTATCATCAGAAAAATGGTGCCGCAGATTCTATTTTGCTACTCCTCACTGGTGAGCTGTGATTTTTCGTGACGTGATCGTTTATGGGGCCACTTTTTTAAACGTGGTATTTAAGGCGTGTCACACAATGTATAAAAGTTAATAATAAAAAGAATTAGACTACCGTGAATCTATATCACTAATCTAAAACTTATAAAGAATATTGCGTTATTTGCAATGTAAGGAAATATACTTGAACCGAGAAAGATGCTAGTATACGGTTTTCGTTTTTTTTTTACTTTCAGAAAAGCACATCATTCTTCACTGTGACTACAAATATATCTGTGGTGGAGAATTTTGAAGAAAATAAAGGTACCTGTATATGTTATGTTTATTTAGTTATTAATAATATTATGTCACACGTGTTACTGACAATTTTTACACTAATCATCTAGTCCCAAGGTAGGCAATTTAATGCCTGTGTTATAGGTACTAGACAACGGATAAACATAGTTATATATAGATAAACATCCAAGACTCGAAAGCAAACATTCGTATTCATCATACAAACATCTGCCCCGACCGGGTTCTCTAACCGCTGGGCTATCCGGCCGTTTATAATAGTGAACTAACCTCAGCCGTTGCTACATAACCAGAAACTAACGTTTTTTTAATTAAATTACTTATCAAGATAATTATAAAGTTTCAAATCGAATGTTGCAGATTTCCAAAACTCGTGGGTCACACTTAGCGCTCAGACCAAGCGGTCTCACCAAGTACGGTTAACGTGTCTATGCAACGGGACTAGCTGTGAGCCAGACTACATCGTAACCATGGAACGGCCAGGGAGGTAGTGAAGCAATATTATGAGTTTTATTTCAATTCCAACAGCACGCAGCATCATTAACTTTCAATGATACCCTAGCGGCCAGTAATAGAACTTCTTCCACAAAAGTTATCAACTGTCAAAGTGTTCTACTTCGCGCTAACGAAGTTTCGATGATCGGTTGCAAAAATACAACTTCCAACATCCTCTCTGTGGACTGCGGTCCCCAGGGATAACATCTTCCTAGAGAGATCTCGCTGTTGGAGACTTTCCCACAGTACCTATGGATATTTTCCCACATACATACATACAATGACGCCTGTATTCCCAAACGGGGTAGGCAGAGCAGACAAGACGCTACATAGACAAAACGATGACTTTTTAACATTACCTAAGTATTATTATATGTTTGTAGTATGTATAAACAACTGTAGTGTCATTGAGGAGAGGACATCAGCTGCAACATGAGGTCGACATTGAAATGTCACCTTCGAGCTGGATCTTGTATAATTAGATTTTTCATTTATTTCTCCATGTGCCAATTTTACGTATTATGACGTTTGTGACGTTTGCTTTTGTCGGACCATACATGATCATGTCCGATAACTGATCAGTCACATTAACATAGACGCCCTGTAATTTTCAAAGCTTTTCCGCTTTACAGCAACTCTACCAAATACCTCGTCGGTTCTACTTCGCTGGAGAATGTCACAATCAGCACATACAACAGAGGCACTATGGGCTGCAACACCTGTCTAAAGCTGCGTGTGAGTGGCGCGCGCGTCGACCTGATCCAGTGCCATCAGGAGAAGGGCGTTTATGAATGCGCTATGCCGGATCCCTTTAAGGGTAATACAACTGTAAGTTTTATAGGTCACCTAAAAATACTTAGTTTGACGTAAGTAAGACCCCTCTGGCGACTTTTTTTAGCGACAGTATTATCTACTTCTGCTGTAGCCTCAAGCGTTGTGTAGTTTTTTTACTCAAATGAACTACTGGTCGACTATACACGTATTTCAACCCATTGAATTCTTTAGACGTCTTCATCATATAGCTCATGTAAATTTTTGTAACCTCCTTTGAATCAACTGGCTCGAAGCAGCACGGGGTATGAGGGGTTTTCCCACGAGTGAGTGTGAGGTATCCCTCTATAAACCATACGAACTCCTTCATGGGCATTTGTGTGGACGGTCTGGGAAGTGAGAACCCAGTCGGACATGTCCGGTCCACGAAATGTCCGCCTCTGAGAGGGGCCCCTCCGTGTTAGCACCATGCAATGCATGCTCGGGATTCCTCAACCTTTCCTTCTGGTGCCACAGGGAGCGGGTATGAGTGAGAGTCCATCCTTAATTTAATGATAGTTAGTTCTTTAGGCACTCGTATATTCCCCAAAAAATTCCCCATAGTAATTTGTAATTGGCACTAATTGCAGTTTATTTCTAGCATAATATCGACCTCGTTCTGCTGATGGACAAATTAACCAACGAGAACAGACGTCTTACAATCGATGTAGAAGTCCGTAAAAATTGCGAGAATCCCGGAGATGTCCTAAAACCGCTCGTAGTTGATTACGTGTTCAACACCAATGCCATCGTTGTTAATGGGTACGTGGACGATATTCTATATTATTGTGGAATTTTAACTCAGAAAATACCTACGATTATTAATATTGTATGAACTTGTACCACAATGTATTTTACTTGCAATCTGTCCGGCATTGGACGATGCACACCTTCAGGAAATCCATTTGTTCATGGAAGGCCACGGTACAAAAAAACTATACCTTAAGACTCCCTTTTGAGTCAGGTAAGTCTTTCTGATAAATTAAACGATCCAGAACAGTAACTGACGCCTCAATTGGCATCTACAAGTACTTTGTTTTTTTCTTGATTGTTTTACTAAATGTAGCTTAAGATATAATTTGGTTTGAATGTCATTGGTTATGTTAAGACGGTGATGTGTTTCTTTTGTTTTACAGAACTCTTACGAATCGCAACATTTCAGACACGGAATTAAAAGACGAGAGCGAAGACGTTACTTCCGACGAGCAAATATATTCTGTAATTACTTTTAGTACTTCTTTCCAAGGATTGTCTTGTTTTACCTGTTTGCGTGCCGAGACAGATAATTTTATAGTGTTTTTTATTACAGATCTTGCTATAATAATTATAAATAATAACTCTAGAAGCGTACAATTAAAAAATAAATTTCTTATGGTCACAAGAATAAAATTTTACGATATAACACCTGTCACTGCAATATCACGTTTAACCATCTGGATACCCTGAAATTGCTAGATGTGGCACTGAATTTTTGAATCCATGTGCTCTGCCTACCCTTCTTGGGAATACAGGCGTGAGAATATGTATGTATGTATATAGTACTAATATAGTACGACAACCTCTTGAGCGATTGTCCCTGGATATATGAGAGGCGGTAGTCGGGGAGAGATAGCATGTATCATAGCGCTGCCCGATGTTGTATGTAGCCTCATTCCAAGCAACAAATGTATCCTTCGAAACGTTTATCATTTGTTTTGTCACACCAACCCTGTTCTAGCTATAGGCCGACCGTTTAACTCGCTTATCACCTGGCGCGGTAAGAGGACTGGAAAATGTTAAAGGGTGGGTAAGAGGGGTACACGGAGCAGAGATCGCCATGTTTGACTCACGTCGAACATCACGCTCACGATCTGTTCCGCGCACTCCTCTCACCACCCGTTAACATCTTCCCGCTCTTCCTTCTTGTCGCGCAAGCGATATGCGAGTCAAGCGGTCGACCTATATAATAGTTCTATGTAGCATTGATCGTTTGAGTTACATTGTCTTAGAAATCCTGTAAAATGTATTTCTAATTTTTCAGATCTCAAACAATGAGTCTGTTACCTGGAAAAATGTATGGGCCAACATTACAGCAATAAAGAGACCATACATTCAAAGTTTTAGGGTAAGTTATATTACACGTTCAATACTACAATATCTTTTAACTTTTCGCTATGTTATTGTTACGTTCGCTATCATATTTCCCCATTTTCCGTTCCAGATTTCTATTGCGCAAGAAATTTGCATCGAAGTTAATGATACTGAAAAAATTTCATGGCATTGCCCTGTGGTCCTGAATCCATATTCGACTTTTGAAATAACGGTCTCTACCACTATTTTGAAAAAAGAAATAAGTAAGTTTAACTTACAGAGTGTTTTCAAAGTAAAGATCATAAGACTTGTCTTCGTCAAGTATTCTGTCACTATGACGACTGTAATAAAGTTTAGTAAAAATTGTACCACGTCATTTCTTGTTTGGCAAACGGAAGGAAAAAATCATGTACAATATTGTTGTTAATTGCTGCTGAAATCAAATTTAAAATATTGGCGACACTGGCTTCCGTACTATCGGTGACTTATATGTAATTTCCAATCATCTTTGTGGTAATAGTAGGTGGTATTTTTTTTTGCAGCAAATTATTTGAAAGATTGGCAAATAACGGTTGAAACAGAACTTGTGCTTGACCTGCCACAAGACACTTTTATGACAAAGGCGTAAGTGTTTTTGTATCTAATTTCACTTGATTTTTAAGTAAAGGTACGCGGGCTAGCAAGTAACGATATATTGAAGCGATTAATCTGTGCAGGTTTGCGCCATTTTATTGATCGTGTGTGAGAAATCTTTGCAATTATTTATCGTAGGCAAGATCAATAAAACTGTGCAAGTCTGTTTGCATGGGTCAATCCCTACGACACATCGCTACGGGTCTAGCCCGCATAACACTGAAGGATTTCTTGGTGATCATGTCATATGGGGTATTTTTTCTATACAGGCCCCTTTTTTCATGTAGTGTATAAAATTTTCTCTCACATGCTGTAAAGCGGGATACAAACGTCCCGCTTAATTTTCACTAATATAGGTGCCAAATATTAAGTTACTTACACAATACACGTAGGTACTATCGAACCAACTGATTACTGACCCACTGCAGAACGTTGTCACAATAAATGTCATTAACATTTCCTTTGTCAAACAATGCAATGTCACAATGACGTTCACTGTGAATAGGTTCTATTGTGGGTCAGGAATCAATTGGTTCGATGGTACTTACATGTTTTATCATAAAATTTCTGGAAAATGTTTACAGATTGACAACTGTCATTACGATCGAGAAAGAATTGACGTTCAGACAAAACAAAATGCTGATTATAATCATTGGACTAGCAGTGGCTTTGATTTTGCTACTTATTCTTGGTTTCATATTATACAAGGTGAGTTTGGGAATGAATGTAACAGAGAGATCTCTCATCAGGTGGTTTTTATGCCTAGCGACCGAAGTCCACAGCGAGAAAGTTGGAAGTTGTATTTATGCAAATGAACGTTCAAACTTCGTTGGTGCCATGTAGGATACCATTTGCTTTGAGATAACGTTTGTTGTAGAAGTTCTACTACTCAACAATAGGTGGCGCTAGGGCGCTACATTAAAGAGCATTTTGTCCTTTAAAAATTATTTCCATCTATAAAAACTTGACAGATTAAATATTTTAGTAACAACGCTGGTAGTTTTTAAACGGTTTTACTTAGCTTACCCCGTTTGTTTTAGACATTCTTTGGTCTTTGTTGGTTCAAATTTAGAAATTGAAATTTCACCCTCTTTCCGTCAACTGATTGATCTGAAATTCGGTATGCGCTTTTAGTTGTGGTGACAATACAATAATGTACATTCATTGTCATTGTAAATTCAAAATGGCCGCCGCTACAGAATGGCGGATGACCTAATTCTAATTTACCCCATCAATATGGGTATCAATTGAAAGGTCTTTGCAAGGAGAATACAGTGCACTATATCAATTAAAAAAAAAAAACTAAAAGCTCGAAAAAAAAAAAAGTAAAAAAAAACTTTTAAGTAAAACGGTTTTATACACATTGATTAGACTAAAATAAAACCGTTTTACTTAAAAGTTTTTTTTTACTTTTTTTTTATAACAAAGTTTAATTTGAGCTCTGTTTATTATTTCAGTGTAACTTCTTTAGGAGAAAGAACAAAGAAGATCTTCAAGCTTTAAAAACTGAATTTCGAAAGCGCAGTACCGTAAGTTCTTATTTGCTAAACATTTCTAGGGTCTATTTTTGAAATATTTTGTTCTAATTTGTTAGTGTTTTGTCTAATGTTTTTTAAGTAAGTAAACACTTTATTGTACAAAAGGAAAGAACACGAAATACAAAACTCATATACAAATAAAAGGCGAAGTACAAAGGCGGACTTATCCCTTAAGGGATCTCTTACAACTAACTTATGTTTTGTATGACAACGGAAAGTGACAAGTAAGGTAAACGTCCCTGAGCTCGACACTGACCAAGTACTTGGAACTTGCAACCTTATGTCATAGTAAGACAGGTGACAGATGGGTGTCATCCTATTCGGCGTTGAGGCGTCGAGGATAGGTACTTTTACCTTACTTAATATTAGTCTGATATTGTTTGAGAATCGGACCCCAGTAGTCTTAGCATGGCAACACGCGTGAATTGATTCGCGCTCGCCATAGACTATCATTTTCTGACGTGTCTTGTTGGACAGGTATAGTTTATCCGACGGTTTGTCTTAAGACTCACTTCGGGACATCATGCTGAGTGGGGACCTTTTGGCACAAGCGTATTGTACTCTTTATTTAAGTATTATGTCAACTTAATCTGTCCTTGTGTCAATAAACGTTTTTTCTTTCTTTCTTTCTTTCTAAATCTACCCGTCAGTTCTGTTGCCCTCTTAGGTCACACATTTTTAACTAAAATGTTACCTTAATTTTACTTTTACGAGCTGTTTTCGTTTATATAAATTCAAGGGTGTAAGATATTAATTACTTTTAAAAATGCTCTAACATTACAGGAGCAATTTATAAAGCTAATATAATATATTATTATAATTAAATTTCAGCGGCGGAACACAGTGATATCTTCTACCGAAGGAGGTCCGCATAACACAGAACGCATTTCGCACTACGACTTGGTTAGTAAACTTTCATTCAATTAGAAACAAAAATAGTATCATAGTGTGAAATAACACGGATATACTTACGTCTTTACATCGACATTAACTAACGTCGTGGCAAAGGATTTTGTTACTGATCTGAGAAATGCCGCGGCATGCCACAGCGTGCCGAAGCATTTCACGGGTTATATTTTTGGATGCCGCGGCACGTATTGCCGTGCCGTCCTCTGCCATGCCGGCAGTGAGCGCCGGCCCTTATGATCTATCACCGAAAGCAACGCGCCACTCAGCTCTCTCTCTCACTCACAGTCTTAGTTGGTTTGTCTAACCAGTTTCTAAAGAGGTATTTCGAATTATACACTTTTTTTTTAAATAATAACTCTTGATTTCTTCCTTGGATGTCATAAGAGACGACTAGATTTTATCTTATTTAGATATTATCTTACACGATAGGCTAATAACCGGTTACTATTGTAACCCGTAACTTCGGTTTAAAGAACTTTATTTCCCAAAAAAGAATAACATTCATTCACTTATATGAGAAAACAAACAATTTAAAACAAAATCTTATCAATCTAATGAACGTACTAACAATATAAAAACAAACAATCAGTCACATTTCTAAGTGTAGGGTAGTTGCAGAAATTAAATCAATGTGAAATAAAATTATCACCGTCCGAGCGCGGGCACAGCGCGTCGGGTAGGCATCGACATACCGGCACTGTTGCTGGCTCGGCAACACGGACACGGATATAAAGCGCATGGAAGTGTCGCGTTTTAGACGAGCGTAGTTATAAGCGTAACATTATTGTGTCCCTTCTTATTTATTAATTCGGTTAGTAAATTAAAAAAATATTATTTACTGACAAAATTTAGAGTTACTTGCTTAACATAATATACTTAAAACCTAAATTTGGTAGAAATGGCGATACATGAAATAGTCATGGTTTTGACGTTTTGTGTGCTCTGCTTACCCCATTTGGGAACACAGCCGTCGTGTATGTATATAATTTTCAATTAATGTGTTATTTTGGTTTTCAGACTGACCTAGTAATAGACGAAGAACCATTTGAAAATCATCCAGAAGCCCCCGCAAACACAGTCAACCAAACAAACCCAACATAATCTGCGTATTAAGTAGACAAAAGTCCCGATTCCCGATTAAGTACGACATTAACACCTATATGGTCAGCAGTTACCATAGAGTTGTTATGCACTTTTCTTACATTATTTATGACTGAGCAAAAATCTGGAAATCGGAGAAAAATGAACCAAAATCAATAATGATAGGTAATTTTATTATCATTGTTTAAAGTCATATTAAAGTAAGAAATGTAAGATAACATTAGAAAAATATTATTCTAAGGAGTTATAAAAATACTGTAACGTTCGTTTAACTCAAACGAGAATAAAATTCAGTTTTGGAATGAAACGCTCTTGCCCGGTTTTTTTTTTCAAATAAAAAAAATATTTATACGTGAGTAAAGAGTTACTTATTCCAACACTAAATTTTATTCTGGTTTCGTTGGAATGCACTCTAGAGAAATAAAACTTCTTTTTCATGACCCACATTTTTATTTACTCTTTCAGTATTCCTCATTTCAAATTCAATAGTAAAAACAATTGAAAGCTCAACTGCTAGTTGGCTGAGCTCCATCCTCCAGAACAAACGACAATCGAAGGAAACAATAAATTGGCGTTTTTGATTTCAATGGTTTTTAGTATTTACTTATAATATCCCAAATCCTTTGACCCCTGAACCAGTCCCAGCATCATTTGCGTGACTTCGTCTCCTTGCTGGTAGATCAGATGCGGGGGCCAGTGGAAGTAGTAGCCCCTTAGCTCGTAGGTGTAGACAAGAGGAGTGCCGAGGGCGTAACGCACCCAATCCATACTACCGCCAGACGCTTTATCTAAATAATTTTAAACAAAAAAAACCGACTTCAAATTTGGGCTATACTGAAAGCATTTGTCTAATAATGAGGGTGACCTTCCATCACCAGCAGGCCTCACTAATTACTGAAATTATAATTTCCAGTCTGCAGGTGCATTCAGTATTGAAAGAATTATCCTTTAACTCCTAAGCATTAAGGAGTTGACCTTCCACCATCAGCTCAGTCATATGTTTTTTACTGCCAGACGTAAATACTGGTGTAGCTTTGAAAAATGTACTAAAAACATTACCTGTGCCAATAAAATTTGAGGGTTGCCCTCGATTTCCCTCATATTCCATCATCAGATCAAGATATGCTGGCAATGGGACCACCTGGAAACTATACCCTTTCAAACAAAAAAAGAATTTTTCAAATCGGTCCAGGCGTCTTCGAGTAATCAGCGAACATACATAAAAAAAAATAATGATAAAAAAAAATAAAAAAAAAATATCCCGACGAATTGAGAACCTCCTCCTTTTTTTGAAGTCGGTTAAAAATGAAAAGAAACATACAGATGTATCAGGTCCTTACCAGATTTCGTGGTTTTTGTATATTAAAGTGTTTTTGACTTACTTATTCCTAAACTAAATAATTTTTTCATTTGGTTAGATCAATTCTAAGTAATATAAAACTCAAATTTAAGGCATTGCAGCATCTAGGCGCAGCGTTTAGGGTTCACCTCAATGTTTCAACTAGCTAAAATAATATTATTGTCCACGGCAAACTAGATTCCAAGATTTTTTCTCTTGTGGGGGTGTGTTTTTATTTCTAATTAGAAACAATGCGTGAGCTTACCCTAACTACAGCAATCTTGTCATCTAAATTGTATTATACTGTATGGTTATAGTCTACATACTTGTTATGGTAGCAACTTACAAAGTAATTCTGCAGCAGTCGCAGGCCCATCGTATTTGGCGCGATTCACTTTGTATCCGTATTCTAAAGACTTAGTACCGATTTTAACCTGAAAATCAAATAACACGTTTATAGACTTCTGACAGAATGATGGTGTAATGTTTCCTTACGTTCGCAACTAGTTATGGGGTAATTAATTACACTTTGGTGAAAGAAACGCGTGCATCAAGTTCCAACTCAACTTAAATTTCGCACATTAATTCTGAAAATTTTAGAGGTATCTGGGATTCCAACTCATGAACGTTTGCATGAGAGGCCATAGGTCAAACCGCTAGGCGACCACGGCTGTTTCGCTCACGGCTATGTCAATGAGTCTTTAATCAAAATTGAATTACCAAGTCGTCATAATTATCCGAGTGCTCCTCGGAATCCGAGTAGGGTAAGAGGAGCATTTGCGCATCAGCATGGAAGGCTATGTAGCCCAGCAGGTTCTCGATGCCAGAAATATAGGCAGATAGCGACCTGGTCTCTACTTCTGAGAACGGCTTCGAACCGCCGTAGACTTGGTAATCGCAGGATCTGTTGTTCGCGCCATGCTCTGAAACATTTGAGGGTATTTTCCAATTTGAAATAAAGAACCAACCATCATCACCATTAGGTATAGAATGAAACTTCTACAGAAATAAGAAAGTGCAAAAATTTTGTTTTGCTTACGTAGCCAGTTATAATCCCAGTTTCTGTTAGGGTCTGCTCCGTAGCAACCACTGGGTGACTTTGAGCGAGTCTTCCTCCACATTCTGTCCTGAAAGTAATGTAGGCACACGTAAAATTAGTAGAACAATCATAATTACTTCAACATATTAAAAATCGGGAAGTCAACGGTGAGAACGGTCAACATCACTAGGATTTTGCAATCATAAAACTGCATGTTCAGAATTAGGATCATAATCAAGTTAGGGTACGTAAAAGTAAAAATTACAAGACCCCTAAATGATAAAAGCCTCTACGAGAAGCTAGACGCAGCTACAAAATAAGATGAAGCGCGTGACAGCCATTTTTATAGTTCAGACAGCCATTTAGTGGCCGGTGCGGGCCACAAGAAGCGAGCTGCGAAGATTTTAGCGTGGTTAGGCCACCAGTGTCAACCGTGTGTGGTAAGTATAGATGGATAAAACGTATGAATACTACAGAAAATATGCCGGTGGCGGCGTTTTGTGGCTGTGGCCCATGTGCGGGAACGGAGCCCTAAGTCATCCCCGCTCTGACCTTTCTTAGTGATCTCTCGAAATCTCACACCTTTTTGCGACCTCTAAGTAACAATGACTCCCTTCTAAAAATGTGGCAATCAGTGTGTCTTCCCGTAGTAAAACAACATATGATCACTTACAACAGTATAACTGTAATGATATCCGTCCGGGTTGACAGATGGGAAGATGTGCCAGTCGAACTGGTCCCTCATGGCCACGATGTCAGGGTTGTCGCTGGTCAGCAGCTGGTTGATGAAGTAGGTTATCGTAGCGGGGGTGATCCATTCACGGGCATGTATCCCTTTAGGAAGTTCAAACGTCTTTGTAAGTGGCTGTCACCTTTGACATACTATCTGGCTGTATTCTAGAAAACTAGAAAACCACAATTTTACTGGCTCGGCTGGCTGGTTAAGTCCGAAGAAGTCACTATGACAATCAGTGGCGTAAAAAATAGCTAAACTAGACAGCACACCACGAATGTATTCCCAAATGGGGTAGGCAGAGCACACGAAACGCTTCATAGACATAACTATATCACGTTTCATGACCACTTCTACCATTTTTTTGTTTTGAGCTGGTAGGTAGAATAGTGACAAATTGCTAGCCTGACGCTTAAAACATACCTTAACCTATTTCCTTAGTCGCCTCCCATGACATCCACGGAAGAAACGGAGAGGTGTTATTCTAAACCCGACACCATACACTCTTCTGCGTATAAACCTCTTTTTTCAAGTTCAAAATTCAAGTTACAAAGTTTTCAGTTTGTATCTAATCTTCTTCCATGGTTAATGAGGCTGATGCGGTACTCACCGGATTCCACGAACATGGCTGGTTTGCCTTCTGCCCGGCCCTGCGGAGTGTTGATCCGAAGCCCCTTGATCTGACGACCCTCGTAGCTCTCTCCGCCCACCACCAGCTCCGTCCAATCAGGATATGTCGCGCTCATGTTTTGGACGAAGCCGTAAATCTAGTGAAACACATTACAAATAACAAAAAGTCACGTAAATCACTATTATGTGATTTCTGCATAATAAAAAGCGTTAACACTCAAGTATAGTTTATGAAATGGGTCCGTAAAGAAGATTTTATAAAAAAATTACGAGCTTATGCTCAGTTACAATCGCATAGGTTACATAACTTTATTTACTTTCATTATGATAATTTAGATTAAATATCAAAGATAACATTTACACGATGTTTTTGTGTTTCTATGGATCTTTAGTAAAATTTGTGTAGGTATATTCTAAATTCCGATAATTGCCGATGATTACCGAACGGCATTAAGGAAACAGATGCATTGTGCGCTTACGTCGTCAATATCGTAGTACGAGTTCCAAGAGAAAGTATTTCTTCGGGTCGGGCTTTCCTTCTCCAATCGTATTATCCTTAAATTAAAAAAATATTATCATTTCAGACGTCTTATAAAATACGGATAACTCACGTTATAAATCGAGTTTAGCTCGACATGTTTCGGACTAATTCGTAGCCCTTCATCTAGGAGCCGCGGCAGCTGCTGCTGCCAAACGCGAACTGCGCGCCTCGGCTCTCTTCGCGCGACGATTATAAGATGAGTGAGTCTCACGGTATTTCAGACGTACTAAAAAATTGTGTTTGCTCAATGCTTGGCATGGGCACACTCTTTTTCCAAATTAAACTCGAACTAAGAAGACTTTTCTTCAATAAAATGTGTTATTATTTAATTCATTAGTTCAATGTCGAACTCTCCTTTTATTTTATGTTAATTTTCACAATAAGAACAACTAAAAATTAGTTTTTAAAATTAGATATTTTCCTCTCTATCTTTTCTTACTGCCAAAGAAGGAACAGCAGTGCTATTTGTCTAACGCACTAAAAATCTTAACACTGGAAACCAAAAATCGCTTTGAAACTGAAACATTTCAAAGCAATTTTGGGTTTCAACTGTCAAATTAAAAACGACGTAGATTTTCGGTGCGTTAGATAATAGCGCTGCTGAATGTTAATATGATATTGTAGAGATTTAATTAACTTCAGTTTGCTCTCTTAGAACTTGAAGAAAATTAAAGTCATAATCATAAGCAACTTACTGAGCTACGTCGTGGAAAATCACTTCTGTTTTCAATTGTAATTTGCTTGCAGTTTCTTCGAATTTTGCCACCATTTGAGGCGGCACTATGGCCTGAAGTATCCTGGCACTGTAGCGTTTGTAGTAAAATGGTTCCTGTAAATAATGTTATAAACATTATTTTACCTCAGCTTAACTACTGAGTATTACCTAGTTAGGAAACAATAATCTACTTTGACATTAGATGCAACATTGAACAAATTAAATACAAACAACATTACATGAAAAAAAGTAAGAAAATAATTTATGGTGTTAACAATCTCCTATTAAAAAATTACGACAAGATGTTAGTAAGCAGCGTTTAGTAAGAAGAAGGCTATAGTAATTATTTCTATACCTCCCATTAGTACTATGAGTTTAGAATAACCTTGAACAGAGAACAAGAGACGACGTGAACGATTTCTTGGAGATCTTTAACAGCACCAATAACATTCTCCAAAATTCTCCATTCAAATCTTAAACCTCCTCGCTACTACTTACGTCTAAACCACTAAAAATTTCTTCAAATTTATCGATACTTGATTTATCGCCAGTAACTTCATACTCTTTGTATCCATCATAGGTTCTAACATTATTAACACTGGCACTGTAAACAGGTGTTGTAATCAAACATAATACTATAATAAAGTAGCTCATGACTCTTGTTTAGAGAGCGAAATAGTTATCTCGTTTAGTCGATGCGGGTGAATTTATAGGACCTATTTTACCCATTATCTAAGTACTTATGCATAGTATGCATACAGTAAATAACTTTAGAGTATGAACTAAATATAACCGAATTCTTTGACGTGTATGAGGGGTATTTAGGGTTGCGTAATTTTTTATACGCAGAGAAAGAAGAACGCTATAGAAAACGCACTGATTGCCATATTTTTAGAAGGGAGTAATTTTTACTTAGACGTCGTAAAAAGTCGTGAGATCTCGAGAGATTACTAATGGGTAGAGTGAAATGGGTAGACTTGGGGATTTGGTGGTTTTTAGGTAGTCCACAATCCACAAGGAACCCTTATAGTTTCGTCATGTCCGTC
This sequence comes from Adoxophyes honmai, assembly GCA_005406045.1. Taxonomy (NCBI): domain Eukaryota; kingdom Metazoa; phylum Arthropoda; class Insecta; order Lepidoptera; family Tortricidae; genus Adoxophyes; species Adoxophyes honmai. The sequence continues at coordinate 19,404 of BHDV01048696.1, read as the reverse complement.
GGTCTGTCTGTATGTCCGTTCAGGCTCGTACTGCGCCGCTACTGAACCGATCATCACGAAAATTGATCAAGGGATAGATCATGAAGTTCCAAAAGTTGATTTTCAAAAAGATCATAGACAGTTATTTTTATACAACTCAACCAACTCATCCAAAAAAATGTATGAAGTCAAACGCAAAATGAAATTGAGCTAGCTACGGAACGCATTTCGCACTGCGACTTGGTTAGTAAACTTTCATCCACTGAAACCTAAATAGAACCATAACACCCATCAGACCCATCGCCGGGAGCAACTTCTTACCGCGTGACACTTAGACATCGCAGATTTAGTTGGTTTACCTTTCCTGTTTCTGTATTTGGAATTGTAAACTTTTGAGAATAATCACTATTGATTTCTTCTGAGGATGTCGTAAGCGACGACTATGGATATGGGTTTAGATGTATCTTAGACGACAGACTAGCAACGGGTTACTAATTGTAACCCGTAACTTTAATTCTAAATATGGTAGAACTGGCTATGATACATGAAATATAATGACATGAGATATATGGTTCTAACATTTTGTGTGCTCTGCCTTCCCCGTTTGGGAATACAGCCGTGGTGTAATAGACTTTTTAATCAATGTGTTATTTTGGTTTTCAGACTGACCTAGTAATAGACGAAGAACCATTTGAAAAAAATCATCCAGAAGCCGCCGCAAACACAGTCAACCAAGCAAATTCAAACTAACCCACACGTGTCAAAAGTGGGATATACCGATTCCTGATTTCCTTCATTCGTATCTATAGATGAATGATGAATGATGGTACGACATCATCTTAAACATCCTATGCGGTCGGCAGTTACCATAGAGTTGTTATAAATGCACTTTTCTTACATTGTGACTGAGCAAAGTGTGGGAATCGGATGAAAAGGAACCAAAACGTCTCACAAATTTACGTCCATTGTGACGGTAGAAAGATTACAGATAATTTAATTATTGTTTAAAGCAAGAAAGTTAAGATAAGGTTAGAAAAATATTATCCTAAGTAGTTATGATTTAACCAAATATGAATAAAATTCAGTCTTGGAATGAGTAACCCTCACCCGTTTTTTTTCAAATGATTTTTTTTTATTGGTTTACGCTTGAGTAAAGTGTGACTTACACATTAAATTTTATTCAGGGTTTAAGTTGAACGGACTCTAGAAAAATAAAACTTCTTTGCTATCACCACTATTTTTATTTACTCTTTCAGTATTCTTTATTTCAAATTCGATACAGAAAACAATTGAAAGCTCGATTGCTAGTTGGCTGAGCTCCATCCTCCAGAACAAACGACAATCGAACAAGAAACAATAAAATGGCGATTTTGATTTCAATGGTTTTTAAAAGACTTCTTTATGTATGAAAAAGATTTATAAGTAAAGTCTTTACTTATAATATCCCAAATCCTTTGCCCCCTGAACCAGTCCCAGCATCATTTGCGTGACCTCGTCTCCTTGCTGGTAGATCAGATCCGGTGGCCAGAAGAAGGAGTCGCCCCTTAGCTCGTAGGTGTAGACCAGAGGAGTCTTCAGGGCATAACGCACCCAATCCATACTGACGCCAGACGCTTTATCTGAAAAAAAAATCGGATCTATAGTGACATAGATCTATGAAATAGGGAATATATGTAGGTACTTACAAACATTTAATAAGTTAGTTGATTACTCTTGTTCGCATTTTCCTATGAATTTTTGATAATGCATACTCGTGAGTAAAGAGCGACTCATCAGTGAACGTTCGTATATTTTACCATGTTTATCGTAGGGTAGAGTCGCCAAAATTTGAACAATTAAGCGACTATCTCTCCTTTGAACCCTTTTTTCAAAGCAGGGATCGTTACTGGTATTAGTAAAAACTAAAATATCTTCTTTAATTTGGAATTTTAGCTTGATATTCCTAGATAGTATTTAGGTAAGCCTACAAAAGTACGGCATTAAATGAAAAAATTGCAACAATATACAGACACAACTGAGATACCGAAATTAAATACCGGTATAAATGTATGAAAATAATACCGGTATACGATCCCTGTTTCAAAGTGTTGTAAGTCATGTATGACAGCGGTTATTTTTGTAACACTAAGTATAATTTTTATAATTGGCTTCGCTTTAACTGCTTCAAACCCATGTATTACATACAGAATAATTAGAAATTTTCGTTGGGTTATATCAACTCTTAGTAATACAAAACTCATAATAATATTTAAGGCAATGGAGCTTCTAGATACAGATTTTTAAGAAGATAATGTTTAGATATAAATATGTAGGGTTCAACTCGATGTTTTAATTAGTTAAATAATGTCAAAAATCCAAATGGGTAGGTAATGTCCCCGACAAGCTAGTTTACAAGATTTCTCTTGTGGGGTTTTTTTTTTTCAAGTAGAACTAATACGTGAACTTACCCATATTACTTGAAGCACTTACCTACATGAGTGAGTTTAAAAAAAATTGTACATAGTCAAGGGCTTTAATAAAAACAAAAGTTAATTGATTCTTTTGTGTAACGACAATTACCCATACATTTCGTATAGGTAATTTTCGTTACACAAAAGACGCGATCGTGATTTTGTTTTTATTAACCCTTAATTTATGTAGATTTTTTTTAAACTCACTCACATTACACTAACATTACACAACTTGGATTGTATGATTATAGTCTACGTATTTATTATGGTAGAAACTTACAAAGTATTTCTGCAGCTGTCGCAGGCCCATGGTATCTTTCGTGGTTCACTTTGTATCCGTATTCTATAGACTTTTTACCGATTTTAACCTGAAAATCAAGTAACATACTTAAATACTTCAAAGAGAATGATGGTGTTATGTTTCCTTTTAACGGTTCCAAGTAACACTTTGGTGAATGAAACGCGTACAGCTAGTTCCAACTCAGACTTGCACTACATCAAATAAATAAATTACTGGAAATTGTTGGAAACTTGTGGGGCATTGTAAAAATAGGGTACACACATATCTACTCCATTTCACATTTTTAGTAACTTTTGTATGAATCTGCAGAGTCAATAGCAGTATTAAACTACATGGCAGTGTTTTCCTATTTTTTCTTAAGAAAATAATAAAGTTCACTAAGCAAGTTAAGGCTACAGGTCAGCGATTGCACTTCTTTTGTCTCACTTTGAACCTTAAAATATGTCAAAAGTAGTATAACGGAACGTGGAATAGTATAATATGTATAGTCTGTATAAGTTTTCGTGTGCTCTGGGAACATAGGCATGAAGTGCATAATTATGTATTGTGTGAACATAAAATCGATTGTTCTATTGATCCTGAGTATACTCGTAGGTACATGCAAGTTTTTTTAACCTTAGAAAACCGAAGTATTTTGTTGGGCAGACTTAACGTTAGCTAAATTTTGTCTTGGAATAAGATTTACGCGCGAGGAAAGAGTGACTTATCTAAGACCTGATTATTGTTTAGTAGAACGCGCACTAAGCCTGAAGTTCTCTAAATTAATTCTCTAAATAATAATATTCCAGCCTAAATTCATTCCACTGCTAGGCACAGGACTCCTCCCAATATGAGAGAGCTTGGGCTACAGTTCCCACGCGAGCCCAGTGCTTCACACACAACATTGAATTACTTCGTGCAGTTTAGATACTGCTTTTGCTATGTGTAGATATTCTCACGCTGAATAGCAAGGTAAATATCAAATTAAATTGCGCACATAAATTCCGAAAATTTCAGAGATGCCTGGAATTCGCACCCATGGTCATTTTGCATTTGAGGCCACAGGTCGAACCACTAGGCTACCACGGCTGTTTCGTTCACGGCTGTGTCAATGTGTCTTTAACCAAAATTAAATTACCAAGTCGTCATAATTATCCGAGTGCTTATAGGAATCCGAGTAAGGTAAGAGGACCGTTTGCGCATAAGAATGGAAGGTTATGTAGCCCAGCAGGTTCTTGACGCCAGAAATATAAGCAGATAGCGACCTGGTCTCTATTTCTGAGAACGGCTTCGAACCGCCGTAGCCATCGTAATCGCAGGAATCGTTACTTGCGCTGTTCTCTGAAACATTTTCCAAGACATTTAGTAAGAATACTTTTTGTGATTTTGTTACCCAAGCGGCAATTTCACTGAGTGACCTAATGCGGATGCCGCACTTGTTCCATATTTTGGCGGTCAACGAACCTCGTCTTTACATTAGACAGTCCGGCGACCGTTGTCACCTAGTCAGCTGAATGCGGCCGACATACATACATACATTACATACATATTCTCACGCCTGTATTTCCAAGAGGCGTAGGCAAAGCACATGAATTCAAAAATCCAGTGCCACGCTTAGCAATTTCAGGGTTACTAGATAGGTAAACATGATATTGTAGTGACAGGTTGCTAGCCCATCGCCTACAATACACTAACCCTTTCCCAGAGTCTACTCTTACGACACCCACGGGAAGAAAGGGGGAGGTGCTATTCTAACCCGGCACCACACCCGCCGACTACCCACCAACATGGAACGACTCAGTGTAATTATCGCTTCAGAATCACGAGCGCTATCTAAAAAAATAAAAAAAATGTTCCGTACATTCACATAAGTGACATTTATTAACACTGTTACAGTGCATCGCGTAGCTGAAATAATAGAATTTGTATAAAAATACTAGCTTTCCGCCCGCGGCTCCGCCCGCGTGGAACTCGGTTATATTGCGGTATAAAGCACAACTATAAGAAAACTTCTCGTTTCAAACGACACACGGCGCCATCGATCTATCATCTATCGATCGGCTATCGATTGATATCGATCTATCATCGATCGATATCGATCTATCAAGCAAACTATATTTTTGTTTTCCCTCGGGAACATCAATTTTTTCCGGGATAAAAAGTAGCCTATGTCACTCTCCGTGCCCTAAACTATCTCTACCTAAAAAATCACGTCAATCCATCGCTCCGTTTAGCCGTGAAAGACGGACAAACAAACAAACAAACACACTTTCACATTTACATATATATTGGTACGGATGAGTCATTTTTCGTTTTGCATCAGTAGTTCTTCCAATACGAAACTAGAAAACATTAAAATTTCCAAATTTCGGAAAAAAGCGTAGATACAGGCTTTGTCTAAAATTCCTACAACATAAATAAAGTGACGCAAAATAACGGCCAATTACTTTTTCACCATAAGTATAGAAGAAACTTCGACAGAAATAAGAAGCTGCATAAATGTTGTTTTGCTTACGTAGCCAGTTATAATCCCAGTTTCTGTTAGGGTCTGCTCCGTAGCAACCACTGGGTGACTTTGAGCGAGTCTTCCTCCACATTCGGTCCTGAAAGTAATGTAGGCACACGTGTAATGACTAGAACAGTTGTAATTACTTCAGCATATTAAAAATTAAGATCAACATTCGGAGCAGCACACGTCACATTAATTTTGGCATCATAAACTGTATTTAAGTATCTTCAGCAGGGCTATTGTCTGACACAATAAAAATCTACATCGGGTTAAAATTAACAGTTGAAACCAATTCTTGCTTCAGCATCAGCATACTACGTAATATCATCGCAACCAAGGCCCATACCCCTAATTGAATTTTAACATTAAAACCAAATTGAACGAATGATTTACTAAAAAATAGTTTTGCGAAAGCTCTATTGCTTTCACAATCGTAATCCATTTTTTTGCACGAAAGCACTTTACGGCGCTGTTTAATATCTAGATCGCTTTCCACCGGGAAATCGATGTCGATTTTTATTGCGTTACACAATAGCCCTGTAGGTTAGGGTACATAAGGATGAAGACTACCAGACCCCTACGTCAATCTCACTCTACCCATTAGTAATCTCTTGAAATCTCACACCTTTTTACGGCGTCTAAGTAACAATGTCTACCTTCTAAAAATATGGCGAACAGTGTATCCTCACGCAGCATAACAATACTTGATCAATGATCACTTACAACAGTATAACTGTAATGATATCCGTCCGGGTTGACAGATGGGAAGATGTGCCAGTCGAACTGGTCCCTCATGGCCACGATGTCAGGGTTGTTGCTGGTCAGCAGCTGGTTGATGAAGTAGGTTGTCGTAGCGGGGGCGATCCATTCACGGGCATGTATTCCTTTAGGAAGTCCAAAAATCTTTATACGTTGCTGTCACAATGACATACTGTCGAGCTGTATTCTAGAAAACTGGAAGACGAGTGAGTTTCAAAAAAATTGTACATAGTTAAGGGCTTTAATAAAAACAAAAGTTAATTGATTCTTTTGTGTAACGACAATTACCCATACATTTTGTATAGGTAATTTTCGTTACACAAAAGACGCGATCGTGATTTTGTTTTTATTAACCCTTAATTTATGTACAATTTTTTTGAAACTCACTCAGACCACAATTATATTGGCTCTATCTTTGACTGGAAGGTTAAGTCCTGAGAAGTCACCATGGCAATCAGTGACGTAAAAAATGGGGTAAGCAGTACAACCGAAACTCTGTATAGACATAACTATGACTGTCACGTTTCACAGCCACTAACATTTTTTAAGTTCTGAGTGGCCAGGTAATAACAGTGACAGATTGCTAGCCTGTCGCCTAAAATGTACTTGAACCTATTTCCTCAGTCGCTTCTCGCGACATCCATCGGAGAAACGGAGAGGTGTTATTTTATCTCTTCTCCGTATAAGTAAACCTCTGTGTGACCTTATTTTCAGTCTACACCTAAGCCTGTTCCATGGATACTGAGGTTGACGGTACTCACCAGATTCCACGAACATAGCTGGTTTGCCTTTTGCCCGGCCCTGCGGAGTGTTGATCCGCAGCCCCTTGATCTGACGACCCTCGTAGCTCTCTCCTCCCACCACCAGCTCCGTCCAATTTGGATACTTCGCGCTCATGTTTTGGACGAAGCCGTAAATCTAGTAAATCAAACATACCTAATTATCAATGATCGGAATAGGTAGTACCATTTCGGTGCGTAAGCTTATTATGGATAAGATTTTTAGCCCGGGGACTTCAATGAACATTTTAAGTTAGTGTTTGGTTTAAAGTATGTTTTAAAGAAAGAGTGCGTGGCACTTGGTACTGGCATCAGTAGATGTTGAAAGGTCATTTTCTACATATAAATGGACACTAGACGTCAAAAGAAATAGGTTGAATGATGTTAAATGTTTCGAGTCATGTTTTATAGTTATATGTGACTGTTACGAAAGTAAATGAATGATATATGTACAATGTCTGTTTTTTGGAGTAGGGGAATCACAAGTCTTATCCATGTTATGTACGATGTTTAAGGTCATTTACCCGAAATGGCACTACCTATTCCGATCATTGCTAATTATAAATAACAAATAGTCACATAAGTAACTGTTACATATGACTTGGCATTTTATAAAAAGGCTCGCATTGTAATGCCCAATTTCAGTCGCATACGAGTGAGTTTCAAAAAAATTGTACATAAATTAAGGGTTAATAAAAACAAAATCACGATCGCGTCTTTTGTGTAACGAAAATTACCTATACAAAATGTATGGGTAATTTTCATTACACAAAAGAATCAATTAACTTTTGTTTTTATTAAAGCCCTTAACTATGTACAATTTTTTTGAAACTCACTCATACATAACTTTATCTACATTCATATTATAATTTAGAAAAATCAAAGACGACATTTATACGATGCATTTTAGCTTTTGTTTTTCTATGGATCTTCAGTAATAATCTAATAATACTTAATAGTGATAATTTGTGTATATTCTAAATACCGATGATTGCCGATGATTACCAAATGGCATTAAGAAAACAGATGCATTGTGCGCTTACGTCGTCAATATCGTAGTACGAGGTCCAAGAGAATGTCTTGCTCCGGCTCGGGCTTTCCTTCTCTAATTGTATTAACCTAAAATAAATAAAAATATCATTACAAATGTAATACATTAGACATTACCTACTAAGTACTTATAGAAGGTAATTCTTGTTACTATTTTAATTGTACTTTTAAATAATATATTTATAATGAGATAACTTGTAATTTGTAAGTGATTTCTTTTTATTTCACGGAATACATAGATACTATAAACGCAATGCCATCAATTATCCCGATATTCAGTAAGGTAAACGTCAGTAATATTATTCTCTAATAATCTCAAGCTCTCAACGTCGAGTTGTAAGTTTTTCCATACAACATGACAGCTAAGTTTGACAATTCGATGTCGAGCTCACCGATGAGTTTAAAGTTGTTACGTTAGAGAATACTTAGTATCACTGTTTGCTCAACGCTTGGCATGGACACACTCGTTTTCTGACCACGAACTAAGAGGCCGTTTCTTCATTAAAATGTGTTATTGTTAGGTATATTCATTAGTTCAATGTCGAACTCTCCTTTTACCTAATATTAAATTTCACAATAAGAATAACTATAAATTAGTTTTCTAATTAGGTAATTTCCTCTCTATCTTTAATTACTGCTAAAGAAGTTACAGCAGCGCTATTGTCTAACGCACCAAAAATCAACATCGTTTTTAATTTGACAGTTTTTCGGTTTCAACTGTCAAATAATTAAAAACGATGCAGATTTTTGGCGCATTAGACAATAGCGCTGCTGAATGTAAATTATGATATTGTAGAGATTTAATTAACTTCAGTTTGCTTTCTTAGAACCTGAAAATAAAATAAAAGTCATAAACAACTTACTGAGCTATGTCGTGGAAAATCACTTCTGTTTTTAATTGTAATTTGTTAGCAGTTTCTTCGAATTTTGTCACCATTTGAGGCGGCACTATGGCCTGGAGTATCCTGGCTCTGTAGCGGTCGTAATAAAATGGTTCCTGTAAATTATGTTAAAAACATTATTTTACATCAGCTTAACTACCGACGATTACCTTGCTTACCTTGCTAGGTATAGCAAAAATGCAATAAAGAAACAATAATCTTCTTCGACATAAACAAAAGTAAAGGAATATTTTATTTTGGTAACAATCCCCAATGAAAACTAAACTTTGAAAGCATGAAAATGTCAGTTAGCGTTTAGTAAGTAGAAGACTACCTATAGTAAATTTTTCTGTAGCACTATTTAGTACGCAAGCTGCAGGAAAAAGTAGACAATCACCTCTACAATGTTTCATTACTAAGGGGTTACTTTTCTCCGCAGCTGACTGTACCATGCGTTCATAGAGTAAATGTGAACATAGAACAAGAGACGGTGTGAACGATTTCTTTGGAGTACCGCTATCTTTTTTAAGGTAAAATTATCCATACAAATCGTAAACGCCCTCACCCTCACTACTACTTACGTCTAAACCATTAAACATTTCTTCAAATTTATTGAGACTTGACTTATCGCCAGTAACTTTGTACTCTTTATATCCATCATAAGTCCTACTTGTACTCTTTATATCATTAACACTGTCACTGACAACAAATGTTGTATACAAACATAGTACTATTATAAAGTAGCTCATGACTCTTGTTTAGATAGCGAAATAATTATGTCGTTTAGTCGATGCGGCTGAATTTATATGACCTATTTTACCCTTTATCTAAGTACCTATGCATAGAATGCATACAATAAATAACTTTAGAGTTTGAACTAAATATAAATATGAAAAATATACCGAATACCTATACCTTGACGTATATAAGGCGTATTTAGGGTTGCGTAAGTTCTTATACGCGGCAAAAGAAGAACGCTATAAGAAAATGTAAATATCAGTGTGTGGATGATGTCTATACTTAGTACTTAGTTCCAATGCACCCAGTTTATAGACTAGCTAGGCAATAGTACTACGTACAAAAGGTCCACTCTCGAATATATTCAGGCGTAAAAATTCGTTGTCTCTTTCTACCGTTATCTGCTAGCCGTAAACCTTTCATAAGGTCTCGCCGGCGGATCGTTCCTAAACAGAGGAGTGGGCCTGGTCTGGTTTGAAAATATGCAAGCCAGCATATAAATCAACGATGTGTCGTCGCCATTTGCTGTTGCTGCATGCGTCGAGGTTGAGATTATACCTTAAGACGAGTGACATTATGTAATGATGCTTAGCAGTGTTTGATTTTCCAATTTTTTGTGATGTTGAAGTGTGGTGTAAGTACATGAACAAGATTGATAGTTGAAATGTTTCCTCTGAATTATTTTTTACCATCGTCAATCATCGCATTTTTCGTGTAATACTGGTTGAAACGGTGCGCAATATTACACAAGAATTTGTCAAGCTAATGTAGAAAAATATTTTTTAATATACGGAACCTTTTTTTCATATTATTTACTCGTCCTTGGCCGCCACATTGGCATTGGACGAGAATGTCCCATAAATAATTTTAATGCGGGTTTTTAAATAAGTTTAATTTATGACGCTGTCGCAATAAAAGGCACAGTATTTGTAAACGCTTCATATTCGTCACATTTTACTGATATGATTTCATTTGGTATGTTTAGATAAGCACGGATAATGAAAATGGCTCGGATTCCAAATGGATTCCTAAGAAAATCGACACGTGTAGGTACATTGTCTGTGAGTGTATAATTATGTGCACCTTACAGGAACATTTTTCGGTTTCCTTGTGTCACCAAGATATAATAAGATTTAAGTTATACGATTTTTTGTTATTTTTGTATGGTGATAATTTGAGGATCTAAAATAGTCATTTTTCTTTCTTTATGTTTTTTTACATTCAAATTTAGCTTTATGTTTCCAAGTTCACGAGCAATTCTTGTACATACTTTTATTTATTTCTATGTTTCTAAATATCTATCAGCTATCTCGGAAAACTCTCTAACGATTTTCATGGAAATTTATATTTTGACAAAGTTTAGAGTTCTAAGTTTATCTACATGGGTGATTTTCCCGGGAAAACGCGATGTTACAAGAAAAAAAAACCGGGATATGAATTCTTACCTTAATTCGTACGATTTAACATGAACTTGGAATGTCTCTTGACATTCAATAGAAATTTTGACAGCCGTAGGAAATAAGGGCTAATTTATTAACAATTTCCGAGCAAAGCTCAGTCACCCAGCTAGTACCTAATAAGTATTTACCTATTATTAAATGTTTTTTTGCATCAAACTATTTGGAAGATTGGCATATACCGGTTGAAACAGAACTTCTGCCTGATCTGCCACAAGACGTTATTATAACAAATCCGTAAGTGTTTTTATATCTATTGTCACTTGATTTTCAAGTAAAGCTATGCGGGCTACACAATGGTAAATACTGAACGATATACTGAAGCGATTAATATGTGCAAACCGATTTTCGCCGTTTTATCGACTGTGTCTATGAGAAATCTTTGCAATCGTTTCTCATATACAGGGTGTCCGGTGGCAGAATTAGGATTTCAATTTCGAATTATTTCAATACCGTTGAGCAGAGAGGCGTGCGGAAGGTCGCATTCGATTCGTCATTTGTGCGGGTTACATAGGCACTATGTCGCAGCAGACGGGAGAACAACGTGCGTTCGCTATCGAAGCGATTTTAAAGCTAATGATTTCTGCGCTGTTGCTTGTCGAAGATTTTGTTCGCACTACAGTATTCAAGGATTACGTGATGTGCCACGCGAAGATTTGATTTTATTGTGGTTGCGAAGGTCCAGGACAACAAGTTCAGCAGCAAAAAGTCCGCGGCCTGGACCCGGGCAACGTCGAGGACTGATGACAATATCGAACTTGCCGCGAACAGTTCACGCTATAATCCGTGTCAGTCGGTGCATAAAAGGGCGGCTGCTCTAGGGCTTCCGAAAACGATTGTGCACGAAATTTTTAAAAAGGATCTTAAATTTTACCTATTCAAAAATCATACTGCGTAAGCGCTTAATCCCGATGATTACAATTTGAGTAAAATTTTCTGCGAGACAATACAGCAACGATTTAGCACAGTAAACACTCTTTTGGAGCGATGAAGCCCACTTTCACCAAAATGAATGTCTTAACAAGCAAAATTACCAGTATTAGTCGTGTAAAGGACAGAATCCATGTTTAAACACCAGCCGCCACTTCACAGTCTCAAAGTGACGGTTTAGTGTGCATTGTTAGGGAGTGGAATATTCGAACCCTATTTTTTTGAAAATTATCGAGCACAAGCCATTACGATGAACGGTGTTTCTTATTGCATCATGCTCAATGATTACTTTCTGCCAACAATAAAAGGACATCTTGCCTAGAGTTCACACACATGGTTCCAGCAAGACGGCACCACGCTTCACACTGCTAGAGAGGCCATGGCGCTTCTTCGTGAATTATTCCCTAGAAAATTGATTAGCAGTTTTAGTGCCATACCCTGGCCACCCAGGTCGCCGGATCTCACCCCCATCGACTTTTTTCTGCGGGGATACCACAATAGTAAAGTTTATAACACAAGTCCAGCGACCATCGCAACCCTAAAAGAAGATATCGGTCGTCAGATTAATGCCACCTCGAAATCACTCCTCTAGCGAGTGGCGCGAAATACTGAGGTCAGATATCGAAAGTGTGTCTGACGTAACTGTCAACATTTAGAGGAATTAATTTTTAAGAAATAAAACCCGCACTTCTCTTCTTTGTAACAGTTATTGCAGTAAATTTGTATCCTCCGTAGTTTTTTTTTAATTTAAATTTGAAATCCTAATTCTGCCACCGGACACCCTGTACAAGATCGATAAAACTCCGCAAATCACTTTGCGTGGATCAATCGCTACGATGCGTCGTTACGTGTCTATCCCGCATAATGCTGAATGATTTCCAGAGGATCATAATCAAGTTAAGGTGTTCTCTCTATACAGGCCCCTAATTGACATGTAGTGTATTAAACTTTCGTGATTCCCATACATGCTGTTAAGCGGGACATAAACACTGAATAACGCGATTAAGTCCCGCTTAATCCTTACTAATATACTAAATATTGCGTTATTTACACAAAGTACATAGAGACCGGAAGATAGTGAGGCATTTTACTGGGTCATTTGTACCAGTATGTCGGTTCTTCAGGAGTACCTATAAGTACGTAATGAAGGAAAGAAAAGTGATGGTAATAGAGCTGGTACCGGCAGCCAATAGCGTGGGCGTTAGTCGAACGTGTCGAATAAAATTATGAAAGTCGAACGATTTGTACCACAAAAATCCTTGTATTTTTTGAAAGTCCATAAAAAAGAAGAAGGCGTTAGCGTAATACCATACTTCTCCGGTGTGGCTTAAAGCCCGCCATACTGAGGCGAACACATTAATGAAAATAAATAAAAAATCAACCATTTGTACCAAGCTAATTTTTGCACAGGTGATCATCGTCGAGTAGGCATTCATGGATATCACCATGCAATAATTTTCGGACGGTTCCAAATGGCCGCCATGCCGCCGCAAGGGAGTTATTTTTTTTATGGGATGGAAACGGTGGGTCTTAGAGAAAAAATTGTAAGGACCGTTTTATATAAACTTTTTAGATCTACAACTTTGCTTTTACGTACTTTTTGATAAAACTTACCGTTTTCGAGAAAAATCCAAAAAACCTAAAATTTTGACATTGAAGCCCGAATAACTCTCTTAGCTCTCGTGGGATCAATAGGACACTTTATTTTTTATGGTAAAACAAAGGTTTCTACGGAAAAATACTATTATAAGTAATTTACACTTTTTATTCATTAAATTACAACTATAGGTACAAATCAAGATTAAAAATAGAACTATACAAACATATACTATAAAAAATTAAAACCTTGATTTTCGCCTGCCCGGGGTAGCGATTCTATCATAAGTATAGTTATAAAAATACAGTACTGTAACGATCGATTTCACCAAACAGGAATAAAATTCAATCTTGGAATGGGTAACTCTCATCCTTTTTTTGTTTTCGTTTTGTTTGTTAAGAGTGACTTATTCTAATATTAAATTTTATTCTGGTTTTAGTTGAGAAAAATAAAAGTTCTTTACTATCAGCACCATTTTTATTTACTCTTTAGTATTCTTTATTTCAAATTCGATGCAGAAAACAATTGAAAGCTCGATTGCTAGTTGGCTGAGCGCCATCCTCCAGAACAAACGACAATCGAAACCCAGAAACAATAAAATGGCGTTTTTGATTTCAATGGTTTTTAAAAGACTTATTTATAAGTGTGAAAAAGATTTATAAGTAAAGTTTTTACTTATAATATCCCAAATCCTTTGCCCCCTGAACCAGTCCCAGCATCATTTGCGTGACCTCGTCTCCTTGCTGGTAGATCAGATCCGGTGGCCAGTAGAAGGAGTCGCCCCTTAACTCGTAGGCGAAGACCAGAGGAGTCTTCAGAGCATAACGCACCCAATCCATACTGCCGCCCGACGCTTTATCTGGAAAATAAAAAGTTCGGGGCCATAGAGACATACAGATGTAATATCAGGTCCTTACCTGAAAAAAAATGATGTTCCCGGAGAAAACAAAAATATAGTTTGCTTGATGGATCGATTGGAGATTGCGCTGAGTGTCGTTTATAACAAGGTAAAATGCTTTATACCGCGATATATAATCGAACCCCACGCGGGCGAAGCCGCGGGTGGAAAGCTAGTACAGAATAATTTTTAAAAATATTATTGCGCAAATTAGGAAAATTGCCCTAAAGTTTGACTTACATACTTATTCTTTAACTAAATTGATTTTCGTTGGGTTAGATCAACTCTTAGTAATACAAAACTTATATTTAAGGCAATGCAGCTTCTAGATACAGATTTGTAAGAAGATAATGTTTAGATATATGTAGGGTTCAACTCGATGTTTTAATTAGTTATATAAGGTCAAAAATCCAAATGGGCAGGTAATGTCCCCGATAAGCCAGATAACAACATTTTTTCCCTTTGTGGGGGTTGTTTTTTTTCCAAGTAGAAGCAATACGTGAACTTACCCATATTACTTACAGCACTTACATTACACTTACCACCCAAGTTGCCGGGGATTGTATGATAGTCTACATATTCATTATGGTAGAAACTTACAAAGTATTTCTGCAGCTGTCGCAGGCCCATGGTATTTGACGTGGTTCACTTTGTATCCGTATTCTATAGACTTTTTACCGATTTTAACCTGAAAATCAAGTAACATACTTATAGACTTCAAACAGAATGATGGTGTTATGTTTCCTTTTAACGTTTCCAAGTAATGGGGTAGTTACACTTTGGTGAATGAAACGCGTGCAGCAAGTGCCAACTATATATGCATTAGCTACATCAAATAAATAAATAACTGGGAATTGTTGGAAACTTGTGGGGCATTATAAAAATAGGGTACACTCATACTCAATTTCCAACTTTTAGTAACTTTTGTATGAATCTGTATAGACAATAGCAGTATTAAATTACTTTAATGCCATGCAGTGTTTTCCTATTTTTTCTTAAGAAAGTAATAATAGTCACTAATCAAGTTAAGGCGAGGTATTCCAAGGGAGACGGAATTAAAGGTTGCAAGATCTAATGTTTTACATACTTTCTGTTAAATGACAGTCTTGAAAAAAATATATGTTATACGTAAAGATATTGCCTAAGGAACGTGCTAATTGGTTACACGATAGGATGTACTTTCCTCGATCATATAAATTCTCGAACACAGGCAAAAATGAAAAGTAAAACCCATTATTCGGTTTTTATTCTTTTTAATTTCTACATAATTTTTATGTGGAAATATTTGTCTTTAAGTACTACAGAGAATCTGCTAAATTATAATTTTCAATCGATGTTGTTTATTTTTTAAATTCATATTTATTCTAAAACTTGACCGCGTGCCCAACGTATTGACAACCTGCCGCGTCGCCCGCTACCCCGCCTTCACCTTCTTTTGCGCGAGAGGGGCGCGGGGTACAAATCTAGTAGAACCTCGCCTTAAGGTTACAAGTTACAAGCCAGCGAGGGATTGCACTTCTTTTGTCTAACTTAAAACCTTAAAATATGCCAAAAGTGGTAACGGAACGTGGATTGATTTTGTTTGTACACCTTTTCGTGAGCTTTGGGAACATAGAAAAGAAAGAGTGACTTTTTCTAAGACCTGATTCTTGTTTCGTTGAACGCACACTAAGTCTGAAGTTCTCCAAATGAAATCTCCAAATAATAATATTCCAGCCTAAATTCGTCCCACTGCTGAGCACAGGCCTCTTCTCAGCTTCGGCAACAGTTCCCACGCGAGCCCAGTTCGTATTGGGAACTTCACACACAACATGGAATTACTTCGTGCAGGTTAGATATTAATTAGTGATATGTGTAGATTCTCTCACGATATTTTACTTCGCCAAATGGCTCATGGCAAATATCAAATTAAATTTCGTACATATTTTCAGAGGTGCTTGTGATTCACTGCCATGGTCATTTTGCATTAGAGGCCACAGGTCGAACCACTAGGCTACCACAGCTGTTTCGTTCACGGCTGTGTCAATGTGTCTTTAAACAAAAATTAAATTACCAAGTCGTCATAATTATCCGAGTGCTTTTCGGAATCCGAGTAAGGTAAGAGGAGCATTTGTGCACAAGAATGGAAGTCTATGTAGCCCAGCAGGTTTTTGACGCCAGAAATATAGGCAGATAGCGACCTGGTCTCTATTTCTGAGAACGGCTTCGAACCGCCGTAGCCATCGTCGCAGGAATCGTTACTTGCGCCGCTTTCTGAAACATTTTAGGGCATTTTCCAAAAGACATTTTGTATACTTTTGTGATTTTGTTACCCAAGCGGCAATTTCACTGAGTGACCTAATGCGGATGCCGCACTTGTTCCATATTTTGGCGGTCAACGAACCTCGTCTTTACATTAGACAGTCCGGCGACCGCTGTCACCTAGTCAGCTGAATGCGGCCGACATACATACATACATTACATACATATTCTCACGCCTGTATTCCCAAGAGGGGTAGGCAAAGCACATGAATTCAAAAATCCAGTGCCACGCTTAGCAATTTCAGGGTTACCAGATAGGTAAACATGATATTGTAGTGACAGGTTGCTAGCCCATCGCCTACAATAAACTAACCCTTTCCCAGAGTCTACTCTTACGACACCCACGGGAAGAAAGGGGGAGGCGCTATTCTAACCCGGCACCACACCCGCCGACTACCCACCAACATGGAACGACTCAGTGTAATTACCGCTTCAGAATCACGAGCGCTATCTAAAAAAATAAAAAAAATGTTCCGTACATTCACATAAGTGACATTTATTAACACTGTTACAGTGCATCGCGTAGCTGAAATAAGAGAATTTGTATAAAAATACTAGCTTTCCGCCTTTCCGCTTACTTCTCGTTTCAAACGACACATGGGGCCATCGATCTATCATCTATCGATCGCTTATTGATTGATATCGATCTATCATCGATCGATATCGATCTATCAAGCAAACTATATTTTTGTTTTCCCTCGGGAACATCATTTTTTCCTGGATAAAAAGTAGACTATGTCACTCTCCGTGCCCTAAACTATCTCTACCTAAAAAATCACGTCAATCCATCGCTCCGTTTAGCCGTGAAAGACGGACAAACAAACAAACAAACACACTTTCACATTTACATATATATTGGTACGGATGAGTCATTTTTTGTTTTGCATCAGTAGTTCTTCCAATACGAAACTAGAAAACATTAAAATTTCCAAATTTCGGAAAAAAGCGTAGATACAGGCTTTGTCTAAAATTCCTACAACATAAATAAAGTGACGCAAAATAACGGCCAATTACTTTATCACCATAAGTATAGAAGAAACTTCGACAGAAATAAGAAGCTATATAAATGTTGTTTTGCTTACGTAGCCAGTTATAATCCCAGTTTCTGTTAGGGTCTGCTCCGTAGCAACCACTGGGTGACTTTGAGCGAGTCTTCCTCCACATTCGGTCCTGAAAGCAATGTAGGTACACGTAAAATGACTAGAACAGTTGTAATTACTTCAGCATATTAAAAATTAAGATCAAATTTCAGAACAGCATACGTCCCTTTAATTTTGGCATCATAAACTGCATTTAAATATGTTCAGCAGGGCTATTGTTTGACACACTAAAAATCTACATCGGGTTAAAATTAACAGTTGAAACCAAATCTCGCTTTGACATTGAAACATTTGATATCAGCATATTACGCAAAATCATCGCAACCAAGGCCCAAACCCCTATTTGAATTTTGACATTTAAACCTAATTGAACGAAAGATTTACTTAAAATTAGTTTTGCGAAAGCTCTATTGCTTTCACAATCGTAATCCATTTTTTGCACGAAAGCACTTTAAGGCGATGTTTGAGATCTAGATCGCAGTCCACCGTGAAATCGATGTCGATTTTTAGTGCAATACATAATGGTCCTGCAGGTTAGGATACATACGGATGAAAACTACCAGACCCCTTATTCATCCTCACTCTACTCATTACGAATCTCTTGAAATCTCACACCTTTTTACAATGTCTCCCTTCTAAAATTGTGGTGATCAGTGGGTCTTCACGCAGCAAAACAATACTTGATCACTTACGACAGTATAACTGTAATGATATCCGTCCGGGTTGACAGATGGGAAGATGTGCCAGTCGAACTGGTCCCTCATGGCCACGATGTCAGGGTTGTTGCTGGTCAGCAGCTGGTTGATGAAGTAGGTTGTCGTGGCGGGGGCTATCCATTCACGGGCGTGTATCCCTTTAGGAAGTTCAAACTTCTTTATACGTTGCTGTCACAATGACATACTGTCGAGCTGTATTCTAGAAAACTGGAAGACCATAATTTTACTGGCTCTCTCTCTGACTGGCTGGTTGAGTCCTGAGAAGTGACCATGACAATCAGTGACGTAAAAAATAGCAAAGCTAGACAATGGTATCTCTACATGCAGAGATTACGCCTGTATTCCCAAATGGAGTAAGCAGGGCACACGAAACACTCCATAGACAAAACTAAGACTGTCACATTTCATGGCCTCTAAAATTTATTTAAGTTTTGAGTTAGGTAATAAGAGTGACAGATTGCAAGCCTGTCGCCTAAAATATACTTGAACCTATTTCCTCAGTCGCCTCTCGCGATATCCATCGGAGAAACGGAGAGGTGTTATTCTATCTCTGATCCGTATAAATAAACCTCTGTGTGACCTGATTTTCAGTCTGCACCTAAGCCTGTTCCATGGATACTGAGGGTGACGGTACTCACCAGATTCCACGAACATGGCTGGTTTGCCTTTTGCCCGGCCCTGTGGAGTGTTGATGCGAAGTCCCTTGATCTGACGACCCTCGTAGCTCTCTCCTCCCACCACCAGCTCCGTCCAATTAGGATACTTCGCGCTCATGTTTTGGACGAAGCCGTAAATCTAGTGAATCAAACATACCTTATTATAAATAACAAATAGTCATATAAATAATTGTTACATATGACTTGACATTTTATATAAAGGCACAAGCATTGTCACGCCCAATTTCAGTCGCATACATAACTTTATCTACATTCATATAATAATTTAGAAAAATCAAAGACGACATTTATACGATGCATTTT
>BHDV01048618.1:210185-230294 GCA_005406045.1 Adoxophyes honmai | reverse complement strand
CACTGTTAAAGTTATTCGGTTTCATCATGTTACACCGTGTATAAATATCGATTATTATTTGCATCAACATAATTTGTTCCAAAAACACTGGCCACTAAAAAAAACATGCCACAAAAAACAAAAACCAATCGCCGTCACCTCATGCCCCGAATAAAAATGTCACAGTCAAAACAAGTACTTTATCTTCTGACCTCCATACGCCTCAATCTCTTTTAAAGCGTCGCGGGCGCGGTCGGCAATCAATTAGCGCCGCGCCCGCGCTATATGTTTGCTGTGGCTCATTACTCACTACGCTCCTTACGTTTGTGTCCTTATTGACCCTCGATGCTAAATCATGTAAGGACGATTGTTTGCGGGTTTCACTAGGCGGGGTGCGATTCGGTTTTGTTTCTTTGCGAATAGCGTTCCATTTTTGAATTAGATCTATTTAGAAAGGAACGTGAGAATCAGTGGATGGTAACAAGAGTCATCGGCTCATCCGTTTAGAAGCGACTACGTCCTTTGCAATACAAAACGTTATTTTTTTGTGAAACCAACTTTCATGCATTTACTATCACTCACGCAATATGTTCGTTGTCAAATATTCCCTAGAATTTGAATGAAAATAAGCGTTTAAGGCTAAAGGTGGATTGTGAGGTCAAAAAAGGTGGCAATGAACTTACAAGGTAAAAAAAAGTACATCTGCAACTACAAGAAGAAACTATTTATAAGATAAGAAAAAGAAAGTCAAATTATTACTTGTCTTGTCCAGGGACGGAAAAAAACTTAAGTATCGTGTTTAGCGTACGTAGGTATTTATATTATTAAACTACAAAGGTAGATTGAATTACAGCGCTAACATAAAAATTACACTTTTAACTAGTTTCACAAGAAACCGAAATGTTAATTACGAAGTTTCATTGCAAACGAATAGCTTCAAACGCAGAACATACCGCGCGAAAAATTCCTAATTTAGCGGAGAAAGTATTCTTCAAAGTAAAGAATAAAAACTGTTTCGTAAAAAGGTGAAAGGCTGCCTTTGTTTTCTTTATGTTAGATAATTAAGATTTTTCAGAGGCGTTTGCCAAATGATGGTTGGAAAATGTAGGTACCGGTCCAGCGTAGGGATGCAAACGATACATCGATGTTTAAAAAAATCGATCATAAACATCGATGTTGAAACTCAAAACATCGACGATACATCGATGTTTTCTGGTTTTCTAGTGCCATCTACAATTTCGTGCGTATATTAGCAAGAACTACCTAAACAGTTTGTTTATATTTGTTTGTTGGTTATGCATTTAATGCATTTTACTTACTCTTGATTCCAAACTTAAATTTATATTATGTTCTTATTAATGCAGCACTCCTAATTGTCGTACGATTAATAATTTTAGAGTACGAGTTTTATTAGTTTTTTTTTAAATCGGCGATAAAACATCGATAGGTCGATCGTTCATAAACGTCGGTGCTTTGAACATTGATGTTACTTTTTCAAAAACATCGATTATAAGTATTGATGTTTTTTTTATGAACGATGTTGCATCCCTAGTCCAGCGAGGTTTTAATTGCTGTAATAATTAGTGCCTCACTTGCAGAGTTGCTCTGGGGGTTCTAACTTTCTTTAAACTTTCTTATGAATACTTTTATACTTACACGCAAGCGGTTGAGTCAATCAACTTTGGAAAAAACCGTAATCAAGGCTACCAAGGTAGTAAACTTTTAATTTATAAAAAATAGGACTAAGGTTTCAATTTTGAAATAAAAACTTTATAAAGTTTATGAGAGAAGTTTCATTTAAGTAATAATAGTAGATGCCTTTGTTTATCATCGGGAAAAATCATAGATTTTTTAATTTAGGTATTACAAAAGTAGGTTTTTGGACATAGACTATGACAAAATACGATAATTTGACATCAACTATATTTTACATAATTATATTTTATTGTACTTTAAAACATTAATTTGTGTTTTTTTAATTCTCCAGCTTTCAGCATAATTTCTAGATACACTAGATACCTTAGTAGTATAACACTGTCAGGTTGGTAGTTTGTCGCCTAATACTTAACTTGACCTATTTCCTTAGTCTCCTCCTACGTCATGGAAGAAAATGTAGAGGTGATGTTGTTGTGCCCATCAGGGTAGGTACAAGACTATCGCTTTTTTTTTTGGTATAACCTTTGTACCTAATACACATTGCGGAAAACATTTAAGTATTGAGTACTAAACCCCACACTACACGAGAAACTCAGGTACATTATGTACGTATTAAACGCTAACTTTCCGTGTAGTGATCTTAAAGGAAAATTGCTTTGAAAACATAATGCCGTCCATACAATTCGTTTGAGGGACCATAATTATATTCAATCCATTGAAGAATGCACAATGCATAATGGTGGCTCTGTGGACTGCACGCGAACGTCTCGTTTTTCCTCCAGCGGATATAATAGCGTCATTGTGTGCAGGCTTAGGCACAGAACACAGTTTTCAATGGGGTTACAAATATTAAGATACAATGTTTCGAGATTATGCATCGATGTAATAGATGATCATGTCTTTGTTCTTTTTGAAAAATAAAGGTGCTAGACTTTTAAATCTTCATGTCGTAGGTATCTATTATAGAACACTATCTATCCATATCAGGGCTCATGCTAGAACATAGTCTTTTAATTTGTTATATTTTTGATTATAGCCAGGGTCGCCGTCGTCGGAACGATGAGGAGGACTATATATACTATATAAGTATCTATAGACTTCTGTGATGGCTGAATGAAAAAATGTAATATGTTATTAAAAGCAACAATCGCTTTTGAAATGAATGTTAACAACATCTGTAAATTTCTTTCGTGAACGTCGCAAAAGGCGACTAAGATAAATTGATTTCGGTATATTTCAGGTGACAGGCTATCTGTCAAAATTCAAAATTCAAATTCAAAACTTTATTTATGCAAATAGGCTCCTAAGAGCACTTTTACACGTCATTTTTGATTTTACCAGCGCTTCGGAAAGACCATCATTGCCAAGAAGAATGCGCCGCAAGAAACTTGGCAGAATATCATTTTTTCAAAAAAAGTTAATTACAAAAAATATATTATATATATTACAAAAAAAAGGAAAAATTGACATAAAAGCCAATGTCACTATTATACCCCTCTTATTTAATTTAAAAACCTAAAAAACTACGCTAAAAATACGCTAAACATAAACAGAACTTACAGTTGGTTACATTGACATTAATTTCATTATCATGTAATAGATGAAATACCTATCGTTAACTAAAATGGCAACAAAGTTTTTGTTCATAAGAACAAAAGAGCATTACAAGCTTCCATGTCTCGTAATAAACAAAAAATTCACAACCAAATCATTGTCTCTTTAAACAGACTCAAACCAACTATTTTATACCAAACATACCAAACATACCAAACAGCATCACAGCCCGTCTGATGCCTAACAAGCTTCTGGGACACACCACACACAGAACATCTTGAGAACACAATTAAATTTAATCTAACAAAGCGTTCGATTCTATGCACTGGATCCCGATCCTTCCGATCCGCATTCAGCCTTGTCTATAGCGAGCAAATCTTCTTATCAACTTAGGGAACTATAAGTTTTCGTACGTTTACATCAGATGTGGATGCGATGCTTCGGTGGGTGCAGACAGTTTGACGTAAGTGCATTTTGTATGAAGTGTTGGTAGTTTATCGATTGAATTCACGCTTGTTATTATTAGAATTTAAACTCAAGGTAAGTCGAATGTTATTTCGGATATCGTACGAGGTGACTTAGAATTTGGTTAGAGTAAATTTTGACGATAGGCTAGCAACCTGTCACTTGTAATATCTCCTAACTTGAAAAAACTAGAGAGATGCTGGAATTGGCTACTTCTATGAGATTTGTGATTTTTTCTATGAGAACACCGGCGTGATATACCTACATATTTAGCGTTTAGTCAATTGCAGACGATTTAAAGTGTAAAATCGTCGAGCGTGTATGACAAGAGTGATGAATGTGAGTGAAGCGAGAGAAGTATGTCAGAATAGATGCGAATGGCGCTCTGTTGTCTCTGCCTACCCCGCAGGGAATAAGGCGTGACGGTTATGTATGTATGTATGTTAAAGTGTAAAATAGTTTTCGGTGGCTTACCTGACCGTTACCAGACGGACAGTATCTACTCAACGTAAGCCCGGTTAGATATAACTCTGGAAACCTGTACTGAGACGGCTATTTGATGCTTTTGGCTCCCAGTTCGTGAGTGAGCTTAAGAACAAATAATAATTTACTATATTTTATCGTGCCAAAAATAAGCTGTATGTAAATAAATGTATCATAGAAATGGCAAAAACAATACATAGAGTTGCCTGGTAGTTGACAAGAATGATAAATTTCAAAATAAATATTCAAAATTCTCGACTTTATTTACGTAAATCACTTTTACACATCACTTTTGAGTCTGCCAGCGCTTCGGAAAGACCATCAATGCCAATAAAAACAAGCAAGATATATTCCCACTGTTTATAGTAGCAGCAAAGACACTACCATAATAGAATGGCAGTGCTCGAGTCATATCCTGGCCCCGCCGCAGTCGGATGAGTTTGTAATTGCACAATATAACGGAGATTTGACCGGGAACACAACATCTTAACCTCAGCAACTCATCGAAGTTGGCGACGAGAAATCGATTCAAGACTCGATTCCATTTTTGTGAAATGTTGACCCAAATCGAACACTTCGTAAAATTTCAGCTATTCTTGCACGAACGCATAAAAAACTTAGTTCCTACTTTGCATGAAATTTGAATCGGATTTCGTATTACGCACAATTCTTGAAGCTTTTAGCTAAACCTACCTAGTTAATTGATACATACATACAATCACACCTGTGTTCCTAAATGCAGTAGGCAGAGCGCACGTAGCGTGACAGAAACAAATCTATGACTATTTCACTCTCCCAGCGTAATTTTAGGTTTAAAAACAGATAATAGTGACAGATTGGTAGCCAGTTGCTTAAAGCACATCTAAACATCTTCCCTTAGTTGCCTCTAACAACATCCGTGACAGAAATAGAACGATGTTATTCTAACTCAGGAAATTAACTAAATGTAATTAAAAATAAAGATAGCCCGCAATTTTTGGCCGGATATCTTTTGTTACGCAACTGCAAACTCCATCTTAGTTGCAAACGCTCGCTCTATTACGTTCGATAGCCGAACCCAAAATAAGGAAATTAATTTTATAATTTGAAAGGGAGTGTATAATTGAAAAATATAACTAAATTCTTGCGTACTTTCGACCGTGTTTGAGTCAATTCATCTTGTTTAATCAGGCGAGAGCACTTCCAGCGGAATAGGCGGAAATTTCACAAGTATCCTAATAAAACTTGTAGAGAGTTCGAGAGCCAGCAACTTGCTCCACAGTCTGGAAAATATTTCAACATTCTACAAATTCAATACTTGCCGTAATATGTTTAGGTATAGCGCTTAGGCCGGCTTCGTAAACACCTGCGAAATACTATTTCAAGAAGAAAAGTAATTGTTGTGAATTTAAAATATAGAAAGAGACAATTTTTTTTGTATCATGATTAAAAAAATGTACAGGTAAATAACATTAATACAAGAAAGAAAGCCGAGAAATTATATAGCCGAGGTAGCCCAGCGGTTCGACCTGTGGCCTCTCAAACAGGAGGTCGTGGGTTCAAACCCCGGGCTCGCACCTCTGAATTTTTCGGAATTTATGTGCGATATCGAATTTGATATTTATTACGAGCTATTCCGTGAAGGAAAACATCGTGAGGAAATCTGCACAGAGCAACGTAGTAATTCAACGTTGTGTGTGAAGTTCCCAATCCGCACTGGGCCCGCATGGGAACTATAGCCCACGCCCTCTCATACTGAGAAGGAGGCCTGTGCCCTGCAGTGGGACGTATATAGGCTGATGATGATGATGATGATGATGAAGAAAGAAAGGAATCTTGAACAAATCACTTATGAGATGGGATTGTAACTCGCAACCTTTTTCCAACAAATATCAAAATCTTAGCAAAATTCTGAAAGTATTGCTTCAATTATTTTCTTTGAAGGTAGTTTCCAATGAACTACTAGTGAACTACCCTCCGATTCGCTCACCCGCTGAAAACTTACCAAGTTACTGTCAGTGCCGAGAAATGGCGCTATTCTTAATTACAATACAAAAAAAAGGTTAAAACATGAGATTTGAACCCTGAAAGCACAGGTATTTCGGATTCGTCAAGATTATCCTTCGTTTTCTACAGGTATTTTCGTAGATTATCTGTAAAATTAGGCCCGGTACACAAGTACCGTAGCGTTTAAAATATTTACGTGAACATTCATCATGATTTACCCGGTGCGTGCCGTCTTCAGTTCGTTCGTGAAATTTTAAGGGATGTCGAAAGCATTTTTCGGGTGTTATTTAAAAGGAAAACAAGGTTTTCGGAAACACATACTTACTTGGTACTAAGAACAAAAGAGACTTGTCAGTTTGAGTTGTGTAATAGGGCTAAAACGTCTCTTAAGTTTAAAAAGTTAGTTCTAAAAAACCACGTAACACTTTTCAAAAGACAATACTCATAATTAAGCCACATACTCCACCATCCAGACAATACGACAATCAACGAGTAAAAATACGAAAACCGCCGACAAACCGTATCCGATATGTTCCAACGCTTGTCGGTCGGGCATAACACTCAACGCGCCCGCTGTTTGCAGAGCGCTCGGCGGCACCGCCTGCGTCCGACAACCACACTCCACAACACCGTGTCGATGTGCTAACGTATTTTGATTTTTCGGGCACCAAGTTTACGACGTCTTACTGTGTGCTTTTCAAAATTGATACTGACCCTTTATTTTGCATCGGCACGTTCCGTTGAGTGCCGGAATGTTTGGACTATTTTTGCGGCGAATGGATATCGCATTGACATAGGTTGCTTGAACACATCAAATAAGGTTATAGTAATGGACATGTGTACAAGACAAGTGTATTGTTCTAATTAAGACCATTACTTAAATTATGTACACATATACATGTCATGAAACACGTGTTTTTTAGCTTTTCAAATAATTAAACATCGACACACAAGTGTAGATCAAACAGGAATGGGGCTTGTGACTTCACGCCGTGGTGTAAAACTTAGCTCGTAGTGACGTTACTACTTCAGAGCATTGTATCCTCGTCATTTTATGTTTCACAAAAATCGCAAATCTGACGGACTAAATAGTTTTATAACTCAACAACCCAATTGTTATTAGTACAAAGAACAGCGCGCGTTTTCCAAAACTCGTCTCACTATTGAAATATCGTAAAATGTTTGCGAAGTAATATCTATTACGTTCAAAAACTCCTAACTCATCCCCGTGAGACCGTAAAATATTTTATATGGACGACATCATAACACGAAAGAAGTTTACCTACCCCCGTGTAATATAGCTGGTATCGGCTGTTCGTGAGATCGAAACGCAGTCACCCGAATAATATAAGCCAGTCTAATTACTGAAAGACTGTACTCATCGAGAAGTTTGCTAATAAAGTGGATGGTTAAGTTCCCTACAGACCAGACTCTTGTGTTTAAAGCGCCGTGTACATTGACGACGTTATTACATTTTGTAACGCGAAAGACGAAGAATTTTTGAATGATTGCAGATTAAAGTTCTGGGAGCATGATTGTTATTACACGATATGAAATTTTCTTATAAGTAGGTATATTTGTGGCAGCGTTAGCCGTGAATAACAATAAATATTATAATGTTCTATGTTATATGACAAAAAATAAATAATTAACAAAATATCTTACTAAAATGTTTAGGAACGTTACAAACTTAAAAAGAGTAAAACATAATACTGCATTGAAAGAGATCTAAAACACAATGTCATTACTTTGTCCCACGACAAAACCTTTTCTTTACTGTAACATTAAAGGACTCAGTGATTCCGCCGGTTTTTTTGATTGAATAGACAGGCATCCGTACAAAACTATAGAGATGATTACATCCGACCAACTTTGATGAGGCGCAGATACGGCGGTGTGCACGAAGCTTATCCTCCTGGATCCCCCGGTCCTCACATGAGGACATAACATTAAAAAAATTCTGAAGTCTAATGTCAAACCGTTTTAATAAGTTTACACGCATAGTACGTTTCCGAACGCACTTGTCAACATAAAAAAATAAAGACCAAGTCACAAACGCCCAATCAGCGATCAGTGCGGCTTTGACATCGGACACTGCCAGCCACACCATGCCTCGCGGTAAGTAAATCTAAAGTTATCTCAATGGATTGTTAATTATATATTTTTGTTTTGTTTTTATTAGTACACTTTTGGTATATTTCATATGTTAGTAAGTGCATTTCTTGCATGTAATTGGAAAAAAATAGTTTTATGTATCTCTGTAGTTAATGTACTCATGCGAGTACAAAAGGACGGATTAGTTTTTTTTATGTTCTCGTACGAGTACAAAGGGTCTTAACGCTGTCAGTTATTTTATCTTTCGTAAATATTAATTATGTTTTAATTTCAATTTTCAGGCTTGAAGGACTGTGAAATAGAGAAGTTGCTTAATTTCGATGAATCTGACGGCCTTTCCGAAGGCGAAAATGTTTATGTGACAACTAAGTATCATTCATCATTCTAAAGTTAGAACGCCATGATTCTACTTCATCTGAATCAGAAAACGACGATGATGACATCTTTGAAATGTACAAAATATATCGAAAGAAATAACTTCGGCGGTTCCTAGTCCTGCATTAGAAATAGAAATAGAGGGGGATCACGTTTTTCTAGTCCAAGCATAAGAAGCGAAATAAGCGATGCATCAGCAGCTACTTGTTCAAGTTTCGCACACGATTTAGAAAATGAAGACATTCCCAGTCCATTTTTTTCAGCACCTGTTCTACAAGCTAAAAACTGAATTAAAACAAAACGTTTACTTTAGATTAAGTCCGAAAAAAATGTTAGGTACTTAGTGAAATTGTAACAATTGTAATTTTTAGAATATAGGATCAAATCTGGGTCATGAACAATACTCAGATTTCAGTGTACCCAGATTTCATCCAGTGAAGTGATTTATTTTTATATACAAGTTTTTATGTTTGTTCTAGTGCGTCTAGTGCAAATTATACATTAAAGTTCGTTTTTGTTACTATTTTTAACAAAAGATTCTGTTACCTTTGTAAACCAGTGTATAATCAGTATAAAAATGTATTTTGTACATAAGTAATGTTAATTCTTTGTGATATTGCGATTTATGTGATACTTAATTAATCGGAGGAAGTACAAATCAGGAGTTTTTATGAGTTTATACGCAAATAAAGTTGATTTTTCTAGTATTTTGATTTAGTTAATACTGTTCTCGAGTGAGGTCAAAGTCCTTGTGTACTCGTCTGAGGACATAGTGAAAAATCGAGGGGGAAACTCCAGGATTTTTTTATTAATTTTTCCAACAGTAAGGGGTATGTACTTAATACAGTTTATGGAAAAAATGATAGTCTTGGCAAAATAAGTATCTCCAGGATCCAGGAGGTTATGAAAGTAAAGATCGAAGCTCAACTTTCGAAATTGATCTGGCGTGTACAGCGCCTTGGATCTTTGTTGGGTGTTTTATATAATTCAATGTAAACTATGTACCTATCATTTTTTTTAATTAGATATACTCGTACCAGCCTGTGCGTTAGCTTTTGTCACTCGGCCTAAAAGAATTAACGCTAAGATTACTAATGGTACTGAAAGTAAAGGCATGGAATCAAAATGTTATCGGACTGCGCGGGACAAATTTGACAAATGAAATTGATTTTGACCCTGTTTATCGAACGATGGTAACTTATAATAAAAGAGGAAGTTTCTTTCTAATTACTTTTTTACTATTTCTATAGTGACTTTGTTTAAACGTCGAAGTGTAAAAATTTGGCCAGCATTATGATAGTTAATTGACTGCCAAAAGAGCTAATAAATAAGTACTAAATTTAAAAACTCACATTTTTTCTTATCGAAGGAATATACCTACAATACTAATAACAATGTACACGAAATAGTAACACAAAAGGAAGTAATCGTTAAAGGAACGAGACATTACGATTTCATCCCCAGAGAACAGGTTCCAGCGAAATATGAAATAATTACGCTAAGAGAGACAAAGTAAAAAGCGTAGCTCAGCGCCGAGGTGCAAAGGGCACGTACAGGTTTAGCGTTAATCCGCGATATTCTACTTTCTACTTTCTAGCACCGAAAATAAAAGCCGGCATTAATAGAGAATGGAACTTCATTGCCTTAAGTGGGGGAGGGCTAAGGCTCGCCGGTGGACTTATTTGTTGCCGCGCTCTATTATTCAAGTGTGCTGAGAAACAAGTGAATGGCGAGGGTCCGAGGTGCGTTGGTTTAAAAATAAGTGAGCGTCTATCTAATTTTCTTTGAGCGTGAGATCTTTTGAGATCACGCTTTGAGAGATTGTTGTTTTCTATGCAGTTCTTTTTTAATTTAGAATGGAAAGTTAACAGGGCTAAAAACGCATCGTTAGCAGTAAATGCGTAATTATCAAATCGTTGAAAAAAGTCTAGAGTATGATATAAATTTCATTTCACTTGTAAAACTAAAGCATTCGATTTCAAGTACATGAGTTAAAAATGTAATATCGACTATCCTCTTTTTACAAAGAAATGGAACAGTTATTGCAAACAAACCTCTGCCTAGCTAAGGAACGCAGTTTGATAAAACACGAGTTTAACATAAACCTTAATGAACGCGTACAAAGTATCATTGAAAGAGAAATATCTAGAGTAATAACTATAGCAGGAGAAACAATTATTGCTTATTAAAGAGACTCTCGCAAGGGAAATAATAAAGAAACGACTGTTGTCCACGGTGCGCATTCGCCTCGATAGCTTAATTGCTTTGACGGTGCTATGAGTGCAACGCATTCTCTGTTGACTAGTAAATTAATAAGAATACGAAACTCTGCGTTGCTGAAACTATCGGACTGTATTTCATCTGTTTATTTATGAGAAGCTTTAATTGCTTACTGAACTGAAAATGATTCGTTACTAGTAATTGGAACTAGCAGATGGGTTTGTTACCGTAATTCTGTATAATTCGCGACAGAATGATCTCTTGAATAAAATTGTAAGCTTTTAAATAAAGTTTAAAACATTAACAAAGTAGCAAATGGGAACTATTCAACAGCAACAGTTAGCTTTCGAACACAATTTACATAAACATCGTTTTAATTTCCACGCCGTTCCACAAGGCACCATTTTATGTCCTTAACTATTTATTACCCACAAAGCATGTAAATTAAACTACGACTATGCTAAATGTCAGCATTTAGGAGCCTCTAAAGTGAGCCGCGTTCCTGTTTTTGTCACATCATTTACCGCGGAACGTTAACGTTGCTTTATGGGCAAGACGTTTATGATTAAAAATGAATTTGTGATCTAGCCTTCCCGGTAAAGGCAAAGGACGAACGTGGCCTAATAATTTCCTTTTCACGGAGCCGGTCAAAGCCAAAGGAGGTAAGCGTTTCACAAATTTACTTCCTGTAAAAGACGTTAGTGTAAACTGGAATTAGTTACCTAGTTACTCAAGCTAGTTGAAACTGTTTGCCTTATTTTTTAAGAATATGCCATCGTTTATGTACCGAATTAAAATATCTGAAGAGAGTGTGTACAAATTTAATTTACTTTGTTAAAACGTATTTATTTGTTTTAAATTGTTGACTTGTAAGTACTCCGAGCTTTACCTGAGAGACTTCTTTCTCACTATTTGTGCTGATTCTTAAATAGTTAATAACTTACTCTATCCAAAAATTGCACCAAAATCCGATAAATAATTTCGCTAAAGGTAGCACGGGCACCCCTCTAAATAGCATCCGCCGTATCTCCTAGCTTCCACCATCCTCCAAGAGGGATGTAGTGACAGGAGACCCTAATCCTCACCGCTCCACGGGGCGTCACACTGCGCCTGACGTTTCCAATTATAACCACTCACCATGTAACACTTTTACCAAAACTACGCCATTATTCCGGATTAAATTGTTTTTTGTATCGCCAAATGGAAGTTTTATTGAATCGTCGCCGAGTGTCGCAGGTTTGAGTCAGATTTGTTCGCGTCGTTTTATTTCTTGCAATCCAGTTAGTAATATCGACAGTTATCCTTCATCGTGTGGAACGTATCTTGAATGAATATTTTGGATTTGTGTTTGTTTACTTGTAAATAAACCTGAGTGAGATAGGCTAGAGTTTACGTTTGAGATGTCTTTAAAAACTAATGAACTCTTTACTTGTTGTTAAAGTCCATCACAAGAATGTTTTGAGGTTCATCACTTCATGAAGGTTGATAGTCATTTCCTTAAATCGCACCCTGTCTAAAAACAAGTCTGAACAACTATTACTAGTATCAAGCAGTCTCAATGTGCAAGATACAATTCATGTCTAATTTACTCATCATTTTTGTTTGCAGAAGATCATCTGTTGATCTTCTGATGGTCTATTAGGTACAAAGAAAAAAGACACATCCATACTTACAGTTGATGTGTTAACAAGCTGCCGTGCAAAGTAACAAAAAGTTTCAAGTCCACACAAATGACCTCCACAATTCACGCTCATTACTTCAACGGAGCTTCAGACACAAAACTCATCTAAAACTAAACTACCCCCATTAGCCCACCAACCCTCAGTTTTCTATAACAGACAATCTACACATCAAAACTTATCGAATATCAAATTGAAATCCGTCCAGGGACATAATTTAGCTTCGCAACGTAGATTTCGCTTTTATCTAAGTTGGTGAACCCGAATAGTTGGTCCCTCTCGACCGCAGCGGGGACGCGATATTGCCGATCAAAAAAGGGTTTAAAAGGGCACCGACGCACTTTACGCGCCGTTTAATTGGCACAAGGCTTGTGAAAGTCGAAGGCAAATTGGATTTGAGTCCGTGGTACTGGCCCTTTGACCGCGTCCGCCGGTGGGCGCGCAGTGCACACGTCCGGGGGCTGCCGGTTGCCGGATGCCTGCCGGATGGGGGCTTTCTAAAAATAAAAATTGACTGACTTACGTCATGACTAGGGAATGCAATCCCGATCCCGCGAGATCTCGATCTCGCGAGATCTCGTGTAATTTTTCGGGATCAATCCCGACGCATCATATGACGAGATCCCGTTCGAGATTGACGGGATTGGGCGGCAATGGTCAGCGATGATACACACGTCCTAGTCTAAGTAAATCGCTTCAAGAGGAATAAAATTAGAAGAAACTGCGAGCGTCTAAAAGTCCCTTTACACATCCGCGATGATTTTACGCGTCCACGAGCTTAGACAAATTAGAGTCTACCATAAAAAAAGAAATGAATTTATTTGAGTGTGGAGGAACAAGGGGACAATTTTTGCAGTTTTTACATATAATTGCTTCGCCACGTTGTTGAGTCGGAGAGGGCATTCTCAGCAGCGGGGTACATTGCAACGGACATTAGATGCCGTTTAGCAGAAATGACACCATTAATACCCTTTTTTTTAAGGAGTTATTTTCAAAATCACTCATAGTGCAGGTAACTACTTCCTAATTCTCTTGAAATATGCTTATTGTTTTGATTACTTAATTTACCTATGTTAACGTGGCACTGGATTTTTGAATTCATGTGCTCTTCCTACCCCTCATGGGAATACAGGCGTGAGAATATGTATGTATGTAATTTTCTTAAAACTTGATAATTATTTAGTTGGTAAGATTAAAGAATAAAGGTCTTTATTTTCTTTCGAGTAATATGTTATTTTAGTTAACCTCACTATCACAAACAAGCAGTTATTAGCTTTTTAGTCATCCAAATTTAACATTTTTTTTTGTACTGGACGAGATCTCGAAAATTCCGAGATCTCGCGAGATTGACATTTCTAATCCCGCGAGATCTCGAATTTGCAATCTCGAGTCGAGATTGCATTCCCTAGTCATGACTGTATTCGCGAATCGGATTAGTTAGAGGTCAGGCTATTTGGACAAATCTGCAACTACTTAGTATGTTTTGTAGCCCCTTTCAGCTTAATTAATAGATTTAAGTTAGATAAAAGACGTACCTACTTATAATTATATAACTTATTAGGCGACCGACTAGGATCCTGGCGTCATATCATTATTGTGCCTATTAACGTGAAACCGAAAAATATGCTGCGAAATAATTATAAAATAGTAATGGTGATAACTATATAATGCTTATTATTCTCTGCCGATCTCGTTTGACAATACATGTGTGTACGTAAATAAATGGTTATTTACTTTTTAAAGACAATGAGTAAATCTTAACCAGTTGAAGAACTTACCTACCTTTTTAATACGATTTTTTTGAGGAACTACTAGCACACTAGCGTCCTCTACAACACTGCACAGGGTCGCAGTGTGCGTGCACTCCGACAATTTGACATTACAACCTCGGGGACGCAACGCAAGTAACTTGATTAGTTGTCAATTTCATAGGCACGGATCTCTCGCGAATTTATTGGAGCGTACATTTTTCAGAGCTTTGACGCGCTAAAAATGCCTTTTGGCGGCCGTTGGCTTTCTTTTTGCTTTAAGTGTACATTTGAAACTCATATTTCGACGGTGCAGAGGTGGCTGCAATTCGTGGAGAATGTAACAACATTAAATAAGGTATTTTCTTGTTTTACGTTTTTGTTACTGAATGAACTGCGCGACAACGTGAAGAGTCGCGAGATGGGCTATGCTTGTCACTGTCTAACTACTTAACTTGAGACATCATAAAATTATTAGCGGTGTTAAACCTACATGTTATAAACTGTTGCGGTCAAGCACACTAAAGTTGCGGTCAAGCACACAAGGACATGATGTCTTGTAATGACAGCGGGATTTTGACATTCACTCGTTCAATTCGTTCATTCCCCTTTTATACAATTGTGTGTGTAATCATTCACTTCAACTCCCGTGGAACTACCTATACCAAAATTACATTAATGGCTCCGAAAACGATTATTGCTCATTAACTTTTACTTTGAACAGGTACTTAAACGTGTAAATTGAAACTCAATTCGTATGTAGAATAACTGTAAAGATTGCTAACAGAAAGCAAAATTACAAAGACAGACTTGTTCTTTACATACATACAGTCATATTCTCACGCCTGTATTCCCAAGAGTGGTAGGCAAAGCACATGGATTCAAAAATCCAGTGCCACTTGTTCTTTCCTTTCTTTAAAGAATGGGTGTAGGTAAATATCGCTGATAATTTATATCTCTTAACATTTTAGGAATGTATGTGACCGAGCCGTTTAAAAATCAAAAGACAAAACAGCCAAACTAAAAAGTTGTTTCAAGAACCAATCGACTAATTGATTATTTTTAAGCCCCACTCCCTTCGCTAAAGCCGTATACACAACGTACTTAACTAATGCTGTAAAAACAAAGCCAATCAGGCAAAAGCACCGTGAGTACCCGCTTTATTACATGTATAACAAAAGTGAGTGCTGCAGTACCTATTACATTAGTGCCCTGGTTATCCTATTTGCAACCATAAGCTAAACACAGTAAGAATGCAATTAGAAAATCTACATAAATACATTTAGTTTTATTAATTTTAGTTTTTTTTAAACATGGCGTGTGTAAACGTAATAGAAAACCTACTTTTAAGAAAACAAAAAGTGTTCTATTGCGTAAAATACTATTTTTAAATAAAAGTGTGCATTTTCCTACTTCATTATAAACATAGTGAAATGAAACGTCGCGGTTAGTGCGCATCTAACCGCTTCCGCCGTGGTGCATTGCCCCAATGATGGTCCACGAATTGGCCCAAAACATGTCAAATTATTCTCGATGAAAAGACAACTGTCACATTATTTTTTTGGATTATAAACTCTTTTATACTTTATCTCAGGCTTTCCTAGTTTGTGACAATAACATTGAGGATAGAACCTATAGAGTACTAATGTCATCTTGGTTGTTCGGAAATTATTCCGCAAAACAATTGAAGTGATCGCTGTGCTCTTATTGGCCGGTCCAAGATCGCGGGTAACGCTAGTGCCTTTTTCTCTACGGTTATTGGCTCTGTACAGTTTCTGTGACAGTGACGGTGACGTTTAGTATGTTGAAATCAACAAACTATTTGCGGACCGGGGTTGCGAACATTGTTTCTCTATAGGTTCTATCCTCTATGGACAATAACTAACAAGGTAACAAGTAAGTCATAATATTTGCCAGTATGGTGTCGGGTATGGAAAAACACTTGTCCATTTAAAACAATAAAACGGGGTTGTACATACAGTTAGTATGAAACAAAGCCCTTTTGTTAGTTATTCGATTCAGTGTGAAGGTCACTATTAAGAGACATGAAACATGAACACTTCTTATTATTTTGTTTACTTACTAGAAAGTTCTTCCACCTGTAACTTAATATTGTAAACAAAGCAAAGTCGCAGCCAAAAGCTAGTTACTCACAAAACACCAACAATACCGTATAATCTCCTTCATCCAATCCCACACCTGTACACGAGATAAAACATCAGAAATCCATCAGACAATGCTAAAAAACTCAAAATTCTCGTCTCCGTAAAATTCATTAGGGGATGTTCGCCGGCCCACTCTCGGCTTGAATAAAATATGTCCGGGGCAAAGCGAGCCTTTTATCTATTAAACGCATTTGCTGTTACAAATCTTTGCTCTCGCGGCGTGCATTAGCTTGGGGAGATGTTGGTGCAAGTCCAAGGCGAATGGCCTTAAGAGGATAGGAGTCGCGCCACTTCTCCATACAAACGTAGTCCCCTGTTTTCTCCGCGAATAATGACATGAGAGCGAAATATTTTTTTACATTAATTTGTATCTGTTGTGGCTATGCCCCTATGATTAGCTTTTATCGATTTTCTAATTATTATTATTTTTATTTTATTTAGAATATAGATAAAAGTAATTTTTTTTTGGTCTAATGTCATTACTCACGGAGAAAACAGGCGACTACGTTTGTATGGAGAAGTGGTGCGACTCCTATATCCTCTTAACTCATTCGGCATCACGCGCTTACTGCCGAGCCATACCCGCTGCGCCACCTCGCATTTTGCTCTAAATTTTAACGACATAATATTGTCGTCGACGGCCTGCGGCGCGCGTTGCGAAATAACGACAGGTTGTCGTGCATGGCGCTGAATGGGCAAAGTCCTGCTACACGGAGGTATATTCATAAGAGATTCTAAGAACTTACGTCTTTTACTTTTAATATGGTAGAATTGTTTTTAACTGTTTCATTCATGTGGCTACATTTTAATACGAATCTGCTGCAGATTGTTGTTGTAATTTTCGTCTATTTGTTACAGTTTGTATTGTTCTATCAGGTAATTAAATGTCTGTAGAATATTTTTCCTTTTTTACAAATAAGTGTCCAAGTGAATAAGATGGTTGAAACCTCGTTGAAACTCACTTAAAAATTCTCTAAACGTGAAATCCCTAGAGACGGTTTTGAAACTACGTTGAACCAGTTTTTTCACTCAATGCTTTTCAGGATATGAGTCCAAAAGTCACAACATAAAAAAATTACAGAAAAGAAACTAATTTAGAGCTGGGCATTTAATGCAAAAACAGGGAATGACGTAAAATTTCTTATCAATAATTATGCTATCCGGTAACCTAATTTGCGTAACGTTTTATGATTGCCGTATTCATTTAAAAAAAAAAATTTATAGTAAAACTTCGCTTTAGAAAATATCCTCAATCCCAAAGTAATTTGCTTAAAATACTATAAAAACCGCGTCATTATAAAACTGAGCATTCTCGCAAGTTCCTAGTATCGCTTTGACTTAAAATCCAATTGCTGTTTTATACAAATCCCCGCTATCGCTTGTGCCATAGACTGACCCCAAAGAAGTGGCTACCGCGTGTCTACTCTGCTGCATTTACGACATTACCCCACTGGCTCTATTTGGCCCGCTGTAAACCTCTGGCTGTAACAATATGGGTTTGTCAGTTACAATGATATCACCAGCGTTTGCTTTAGTTTGCATTTTCAAATAATCGTTGGAGGAAAACGTGTTAGATAAAAGTTGATGCTAGTACAGGGATAAGAACATGGCTTTAAGACATACTTAGATACATTCATCACACCTGTATTTCTAAAAAAGGGGCTGGCAGAGCACATGAAACGTAACGTAGAGAAAACTACGACTACTTCACGTTTCGTGGCCAATTCTAGGGTATATTTTAGATTTATGTTGATTTTTTTGTTTTTGTAATGAAAAATACGGAAAACAACAGATCGGTAGCCCAGTGCTCGTTAGGCAGCAGCCACCGCACCTCCTAGATTAAGGGCTACAGTCAAGCGCAAAATATAAATAATTATATCAAACTCGACTCCCTATTTTTCAATACGTGTGTCTCTCGTAACAGTATCGTATTCAAAATACGGCAGTAAATACATTGCACATTTAAAATCTTTCAAAACCAAACTAAGCTTCACAAAAACCGAATACAGGTAAAACTTAAACTAAACCAGAAAAACAGGAAAGCATCAATGAAATGATTAACGAGAACGAGCGTGTCGTTTTAAACTGGTCTAAGCTCGCCCCCGGGACCGGGTTCATTAGATGATGTAGGCATGTCAGCCGACTCCCCCGGGCACAGGACAACGTTGTTAACCCGGTCTAAACCGTCGATTACTCTCAACGGCGGCCTAAACGCGGTTTAATGAGAAACACGCTTCAATCACGATAGTGAATCGAGTGTTTTGGAAGGTGTGTTTGATGTTTTGTTCATTTGTGAATTTAAAACCTAATGCTAAAGTGGCTGCGAGACGTGATTGTCTGATTGTCGTGGTTTTGAGTATGTAAAGCCGTGATTATATGTACAGTCGAGTTTATTAATATATGAGCAAAACTGAGGGTTCAAAAATATCTGTACACCTTTATGACATTGACAATAAGGTGCAAAACTTTACATATTTGGCATTTGTCTGCTCATATATTAATGAACTCGACTCTATGTTGTTGTTGTTGTACTAACACCTAAAATTTTTGTATCAATAACTGTTATTCAATATTTTCCGGATAAAGTGTGATAGGTGTTGTAAATATCTTAAAAACTTGACGTTTTAAGCCTCACATAATTTTTGCGATGTTCAATAAAATTTAAGTAAATGTACTTTCTCGAATAAAAACCATTTTTAACAAAACTAACGTGAGCCTCACTCATAGCCAAATAAACGTATAGTTTCCGGTCACGAAGTGGCAAAAAACATGTCGAGCAAATCTCAAAATAAAGTGTTTATTATGTCAATAAAAAGTATTACTCTTAAAAATTCTCAAGGCAATCTCCTCTAATAACAAGTAGTTCGCTGATCTTTCAAGCAGCTCTCTTAAAAAGCATTCCAAGCTAGTCGTTCACCACCGCCAATACATACATACAATCACGCCTGTGTTCCCAAATAGGGTAGGATCACACGAAATGTGACATAGACAAAACCATGATTACGACTATATCACGCTTCGCAGCCACTTCTAGCATAGTTTTAGGTTTGCAAAGATGGAAGAGGTAGAATACTGGCAGGTTGCTAGCCCATCGCCTAAAACGTACCTAAACCTGTTTCTTTCTTTCCTTAGTCGCCTCTTACGCCATCCACGGAAGAAATGGAGAGGTGTTATTCTATCTCGACACCACACGGCAAAAGGATACTCATTTAATAATTAAGTTCAGTGTGTACCCCATTGCCGGCATAACTTACAATTAACTTTTAATTGCTTTCGTTTGTTTTACTTACCAACAAAATAATTTCGTTTACAGCCCCATTTGATTTGTTTGCTTGTCTACGGCTTTACTTTATTAATTCTGCACAGTTTGCCGAAGCACGCAACTTAATGACAGGAGATGGTAATATTTCGTTTGTTTAAAAAACAAATGGTTCCTGTGTGGTGTCTGGATGGCATAAAGCACACTAAGCAGATACGAAAGATATCGGTTTCTGACCGGATATCTGACAATATCGCTCCCTATACAATTAAAACATACTGCGTAGATAACTTATAATTTACCGTTAATTATCTGTTGGCACCGACGTATGGAAAGATGGCATCCGTACCAATATATAAATGTGAAAGTGTGTTTGTTTGTTTGTTTGTTTGTCCGTCTTTCACGACTAAACGGAGCGATGGATT
>BHDV01048618.1:165843-184871 GCA_005406045.1 Adoxophyes honmai | reverse complement strand
TTACATTTCGTATTCAAATAATTCTGAGATCTTTTCTGTGTCATTTCGAATTTAATGCGAGCGAAGCCGCGGGCAAAAGCTAGTCATATCTATAGTGACTACAAGCAAGGGTTCAGAGTGTCAAAATAAACTGTTATGGACAATTTGACAGCTAGACGATGTACTCGTTGGCGAGTTTAGTGTGGTATGTTATCAAAATTTGCACGTGTGATCTATATCATTTTCGTTTGCCTGCACTTAAATAATAGAACTAGTATGTAATATTAGGTATTGGTACCTGAGGACTTGTTATTGAATCAACACTTCCAACCCTGAACAATTAAAATAAAAAAAGCATGTGAGGAGTATTTTTTCATTGCCAGCTTCACAGGCAACGTATTACATACATAAATACAATCACGCCTGTGTTCCCTAATGGGGTAGGTAGAGTACACAAAACGTGACATAGACAAAACCATGATTATGATATTAGCTTTGCAGCTACTTCAAGCATATTTTTAGGTTTGCAAAGATGGAAGAGGTAGAACAGTGACAAGTTGCTAGCCAGTCGCTGAAACATACCTAAACATGTTTCCTTAGTCCCTCTTACGATATCCACGGAAGAAATACGTATTAATCCAAGTGGACTCAGCTTCAGTTCTTGACTTGCGCCAGTTCTCGTGGCGAGTCAGGTGATTCCATAATTCGTGCTCACTCTTCTAGGTAAGTCGTATTGCGGGCCCGAGCGCCTAGTGAATTTGTATTAGCTGTTCTTAAAAAATGTAATTTTACGGCGGTGATATAAATTTCAGAAATTACGGTACAGGTTCAGTTGTTATGAAAGTTTTATTTTGCTTTTACCTCCACTTCGTCAGAATGATGATTTAATGCTTTTACTATGTTATTAAAAGCAAGTTGCCCGTGTGGTGCCGGGTTAGAATAGCACCTCCTCTTTCTTCCCGTGGGTGTCGTAACAGTCGACTCTGGGAAAGTGTTAGTGTATTGTGGGCGATAGGCTAGCAACCTGTCACTGCAATATCACGTTTAACCATCTGGTTACCCTAAAATTGCCAAACGTGGCACTGGATTTTTGAATTCATGTGCTGTGCTGTAGTATAGACATACATACATAAATCACACCTGTATTCCCAAATGGGGTAGGCAGAGCACGCGAAACGCTACGCAGACAAAACCAAGAGAATTTCACGTTCCTGTTGCATATTTTTTTAAACGTTAAGTTAACTAAGATGTTTGTATAGATTTCGACATTTAATTAGAGTGTCTACTCAATAGAATGTAATACATCCCGTTGTGGTATCAGGTATAGCATAATGCCTTCATATTTTTTCTGTGGATGTCGTACAAGATAACCAAGGTAATACAAAAAAAATGGGATGTGCTATATTTGTTCTGTCGGAGGTTACAAAACGTGAAATATTCATGATTTTTGTTGACATAAATGTTTCATTTTGAATACAATTATTGGATTGAATTTTATTGACAGTTAGTTTTGAAAAAAAAAATGTAAAGATTTGACGAAAGTAAAGTTGTGCACATGTTTCATGGTTTGTGAAGACAAAAAGAAAACCAAGCAAAAACAGTGCCAAAAAAAATAATGCGACATTTCTGATCAACAAACCGAAACAAAATCACGTAATAAAATCTCACGCCAACTATCCGGGCGGCCGCCATCATAATTCAACTAAAAACCGAACCGCGAACGAATGAATGAACGAACGAATTTGCAAGATGAATGAACGCGTGAATGGCTTGTTTGCGCGAGTGAAATGTTAATAAGACCCGGTCACGGCAGACCACTATTAGCGGCTGCGGCTTAAAAAGTGTGTTGTTTACGTGAAAAATTACGTTACGTTTGTGTTGTCTTTGGTTAAAGCTAACTGTTGGAGGTTTCTGTTTCTTTAAGGGAGTTGTTTTTTTGTACCTAGACGCGACTAGTTTGAAAATGTACAATGTGCAAGGTACACACAAAGAGCCATAGATTTATTTTGTATTTATCAAGATTCCCTTGTTTTGCTGGTAAACTTTTTATCGGATTTCATTTTATCAAAATCGACTGAAATAACTGTCATTTAATATTCATTTCATACTTTAACTTTAACAAAAACTATACATTTTTGATTTTTATAGACAAAGAAAATAAAAAGGAGATTAGGTAAGGTTAGGTCTGTTTTTGCCCTTGTTCTTGCTTCTGCAAATTTAATATAATAATAATAATATGAAATACAAATGTAACGAAATACGTGAGATAAAGTCTTTGATTTGAAATTCGATGGACATTTTTTTATATTTTATAGGTAAACCACAATTATCATCATTCTTAACAAGCTAGCAATCATCAACTAGCCTTGCATGCATTATGCAAGCAACAGCATCAGTGTCGTTCTTCAAAAACTTCCTAATTCTCTGTTAAAAAGCTAAGAGTGTTTAAAGTAGCTAACAAAAACCCACAGTATCCCAAACCGTTGTCATAAGCAGTTAGTAAGCACGCGTCAAATAGTTCAATGCCCTTTCTCTACTTCAGAAGACCCAAACATCGTATGCACGCCGTGTTATACCCAACACCGTTGTCTTATACGACTTGCGTGCTCGGATTTTTATCTGTTTGAATATCTGCATTATCTTTATAGGCACTCAGCTGCAAAACGTTTTTATGCTGTCGTATAATGGTAGTATAAGGTTACATGGAGATTTTTTATAATAACGCAAGAAAGTCGTACGTTTCTTTCGTTTTTGGAAGTGTATGGTTACATCTTCTATCAGTATGTTTAGCGAGACAACCCGCGCGGGTCAACTCGTGCGCGGGATTAACTAACTGTCATTTTCTGACGTATGCAGATTGACAGCGACAAGCTTTTTAACCGACTTCAAAAAAAGGAGGAGGTTCTCAATTCGTCGGGATTTTTTTTTATGTGTGTTCGCTGATTACTCGAAGACGCCTGGACCGGTTTGGAAAATTCTTTTTTTGTTTGAAAGGATATAGTTTCCAGGTGGTCTTATTGTCAGCATAATTATCTTGACCTGATGATGGAATATGAGGGAAATCGAGGGCAACCCTCAAATTTTATAGGCACAGGTAATGTTTTTAGTACATTTTTCAAAACTACACCAGTATTTACGTTTGGCAGTAAAAAAAATACTGAGCTGATGATGGAAGGTCAACTCCTTAATTCTTAGGAGTTAAAAGATAATTCTTTCAATAGTGAATGCACCTGCAGACTGGAAATTATAATTTCAGTAATTAGTCAGGCCTGCTGGTGATGGAAGGTCACCCTCATTAGACAAATGCTTTCAGTATAGCCCAAATTTGAAGTCGGTTTTTTTTTGTTTAAAATTATTTATATTTAAAGTCTCTTGCATTCAATAATGGTTTAAGCGGGGCATTATCTGTCAGTCAGTGTACAAGTTCTGTTGATCACACCACCGATAGGTCGTCATTTTTTTGAAAAGTGTGAAACTATTATTCGCTGAAGGAATCTTTGGAAGAAGTTACTTTAGCAGTGCACGTTCCTCTGTTATACAGTAGATTGCAACCTATTTAGATAAAGAAACTGAATCAAAGGAATTGCCTCACTTTAGAAACTAAGGTCTAGAAAAATCTGTTTGCACTGCAAAACAATGAGAACTCCGTAGAACATTTCGCTAACTAACTTAATTATGAACTAACTCTTAGTTCCCTTGATTGTTGAGTGTCGCCAAACTTCTAGTGGCTTTTTAAAGGTTATTTTCTTTGACAATGTTGTTGCCTTTTTAATTACAGTTTTTTCGCGACGCGAAGTTCCAATTTCGTGATAAAAATGTCATGAAACTTGGCTCAAAGTGAATGTATATTACATTTTTTCTGTGCTTGATTTCTTGTTTTAATCATTGTTTCATTTTCAATTAACGCTTCTTTTTTTCAACTCAACAGTTTATAACTAGACTGTCAACTACAAGACATACCCTATCCTATATCTTTAACCTTTCCTTAGTCGCCTCTTACGACATCCATAGAAGAAATGGAGAGATGTTATTGACTCGACACCACACGGAAATTTCGTGTAGTTGGATGTGTATTGCGTAATAAACCTTAAAAATGATTTAGTTCATAAAATTATGATGGTTTAAAGCATAAATGTCCCCATAAGAGCTTATTAACGCAGGAAGTAGTTACAAGTCTCATCAACACCTCGTTCCTCAAAGGTCACAGATCGGGGTCAGCCTGAACAGTGTTCCCAACTAGTTTAACCCTCACAGCTGCCTCAAGACAAGGTACAAGTCTCGTTAGAGCTGACAAGGTAAGGGGATGAGGGATGATAACAGTAAGAGAAAGCATTGT
Source organism: Adoxophyes honmai (assembly GCA_005406045.1). NCBI lineage: Eukaryota > Metazoa > Arthropoda > Insecta > Lepidoptera > Tortricidae > Adoxophyes > Adoxophyes honmai. The sequence goes on along the minus strand of BHDV01048618.1, from coordinate 180,556 downwards.
GTTTTTAGGGTTCCGTAGCCAAATGGCAAAAAAACGGAACCCTTATAGATTCGTCATGTCTGTCTGTCTGTCTGTCTGTCTGTCTGTCTGTCTGTCTGTCTGTCTGTCTGTCCGTCCGTCCGTCCGTCCGTATGTCACAGCCACTTTTTTCAGAAACTATGAGAACTATACTGATAAAACTTGGTGAGTAGATGTGTTCTGTGAACCGCATTAAGATTGTGACACAAAATTTAAAAAAAAGCTATAATTTTTTAGGGTTCTCCATACATGGAACTGAAACTAAAAAAAAAATTTTTCATCAAACCCATACGTGTGGAGTATCTATGGATAGCTCTTTAAAAATGATATTGAGGTTCCTAACATCATACTTTTCTAAAGTGAATAGTTTGTGCGACAGACGCTTCCAAAGTTGAAAAAGTTGTGTCCCCCCCCCTCTAACTTCTAAAATAAAAGAGTGATAAATCTAAAAAAAATATATGATGTACATTACCATAAAAACTATAATCGAAAATTGGTTTGAACAAAATCTACCGAGTAGTTTTCTTTTTATTAAATAAAGTTAAAATTTATCATTAGTTCGAAAATCTGTCACTAGATGGCGTTGTAATCTGTTTGTACGGAACCCTCAGTGCGGGAGTCCGACTCGCACTTGGCCGGTTTTTTTTGTTTGGTTCCGTGTTGTGGTAGTGTTAGAATGAAACTTTCCATTTTGTTCTGTGGATGTCGTGAAATGTGACAATGGAGACAGATTATATTCAGAAAATAGGGACTATTACACCAATTACCTTAAATGCTAAAAACATGCTGGGATAGGATTTGTCTGAGTAGCGTTTTAAACTCTGCCTATCCCATTTGGAACTACAATAGTGATGATCAGTAAATGTACCTATATTAGTATTATTTATTCTTTTCAGTTTTGTTCCATTTGGTTAATTTGGTAAGAAATTTTCTGGTGATGGTTTTTCGTTCTTGCAATTAGAATAATTTTAGTTGTTGATTTTCTGTCAAGCGGTTTTCCCGAAAAGTTTGTCAAAGTTTGTCGTTAGAGACGACAAAAAAATTGGTTTAGATATTCTTATATCACTATTATACCTATTCCTTGTACATAATATTAACCTCAAATTATGCTAAATATGGCAACAAAATGTGAAGTAGACGTTTTGTGTGCTCTGCCTACCCTGGGATTACAGGCTAATCTATGAATTAAAGAAATCTAAATACCCAAAGCTCGTTCCAAAATCACTGATCCAAATAAGGAACTTCTCCCACTAATACGTATAACATATGTCATTAGCTTGCATCGCTTACATCAGACGTACGTCGGAGGGTCCCCTGACGGATCAATTTCACAGGTGCAACCAACCGTTTTATCTCATTCACCTTGCTTGAGACTGAGACCGGCTGCAATCATGCGCGACGGCTAGAGACGCGACTGGAGTTGGCGCTTTATAGATGTGTAGTTGTGTTGGGTTAGGGAAGTTGTACTTATTTGAACTGGTTGAGTATGGTGAAATGTAAATGGAGGAAGATGGATGGATGTAGGTGGATACTGATTTTGTCATCAACTTCTCATTTTCTCGGGATATTTACTAAATAAAATTAGGTAAATTAAAAACATCACGCCTTATTTTCTGCTGGGTAGGCAGAGACAACAGAACTGCATTCGTTTCTATTCTGATATACTTCTGTGGCTTCATTCACAATCATCACTCTCGTCATAATTATTACATGCTCGGCACTTCTAAATTGACTTCTTTTCAGAATAAAATGTACCTCGAAAATCGCAAATCTTTTATTCTTTCAGATTTAAATCAAGTAGGGAATGTATTTTTTTTATTAAAGAACGAAAATAAACAGAGCAGACGAGTGAACGAAATAAAAGCAATTTTAATTTCCATGGACATAATAAACTAGACGACTAGAAAAAACTATTTAGTCCGTCAGATAAACTATGAAAAAATATTGTACCCATATTTTTTCTTTTATTTGAAAGACGAAAAATGACGATAATACAGAGCCTAAAGTTTCGCGTGACGTCACGTTTAAGTAAAAATTGTACTGATTTTTACTCAAACGTGACGTTACGAGCCCCCACTCTGGAAGTTTGATACCTTTATTTGATAAACTAAAAAAGATGTGTCTCATTTTTTCAATAATCTAACTTGCGGACTAATTAGAATGTTATGTTTCTAACCCTGTCATCATCTCTATTATCTAAATCCAGTACATAACATTTTCTAGTAATTTTTAATTAGTAGCTATTTTTTATATAAATGACATTCACATCGCATTCCACCTTTCTATCGCTTCAAACACCCTAACTGAATCAAATACGGCATGTTCGTGCTAAAGTCAAACTTGCTGAAACATCTGAATAAGTACCACCCGAAGTACTTGGATAGAGTTAAATTCGATTCCGGAGCTCTCCCGAGTCACAGTTCTAACAGTTAACTGTTTTGATGTGTACGGTTAATTTTAACTGGTTTTTAATAGGTTCATTTTGTGAATTGGCCGTGCACTCCGTGAAAGAACGGGTTAATAGAGCGTGTTAGTAGCACCTTTAGTTTTTTTTTAAACATAGACAAGGGCGTTCCTCGTATGGTGCCGGGTTCGAATAGCACCACCCCCTTTCTTCCCGTGAGTGTCGTAAGAGTCGACTCTGGGAAAGCGTTAGTGTATTGTGGGCGATGGACTAGTAACTCGTCAGTGCAATGTCACATTTAACCATCTGGTTACCCTGAAATTCCTAAACGTGGCACTGGATTTTTAAATTCATGTGCTGCCTACCCCTCTTGGGAATACAGGCGTGAGGATATGGATGTAGAAAAGGGTGGATCCAGAGTTATAGGGATTAGGTCACCCCTTTGTGGGTCTATTTCGCGAAAATTGTATTTGGAGTTTTTCTCTACAATAAAAAACGACTAAGTGACTCCCAAGAAAGCTTAATGGAAAACTGATAGGGTTTTAGATGGAGCACGTGTGATTACTAGATCGCCATTATTTCTTTAGCTTAACTATACCTCTCCCTATTCAAGTTATTAATATCCAATAATTTTAGACAAACTACAGAAGATTCAGTTTGGTGTCCTTATTCATCATAACGACTTGAAAACGTCGAAGTAATTTTACACAGATATTAAGTTTAGAAATCACGGCGATAAGTGTGTATAAAATCCACGAAACCTTAAGACATAATTATCGTAAACCAAGTTTATTCTAGAACATTCCTTGCAAGCTGTAACTTTCTCTTGCACAGCAAAAAACACTAAAAATCGCTTAATTCAATTCCGTTGACAGCACGACGGTCGCTTAGCAATCCCATCACATAAAAAGCGAACAAATAACATAAAACACATAAAGGTAACGCCCCACATGGCAGTCCCCATTAACGGGGGCTAAGAGAAAAAAAAACTTTTTTGTAATATGACACAAACAACATCGTAATAATAAAACCTGGCTAAAGCTTTCTGGCGCAGTCTGATTCGCGCTTCCTTTATTAGTCGACATCCGGGCTTTATGCTGACGACTTTTTTATTTCCGTTTATCCGGAGACCTGCCCGCGAGGTAGATGGGAAGCTACCTTTTGTGTTGTTCATGGCAAACGAGCAAGAGTGCCACTTGGTGGTAAGCGAGCACTGACGCCCAAAGGCATCAATACGACGCGGATTGCTGATGAGTTATGTTTTTAGCCGTTTTTTTTATGCGTATTTGTTAATACTGGAATTAAATGACGATTTAAAATACAGTTTGAATTGCCTCGACGTTTTGGCCGCATCTCAGTGACCAGTAGTTTTTGATATACCCGCACCTATTTTATGTCAGTTATGAGTCCTAGAAGTATCCGCATTTTTGACTTTTGGAAGGATAATCTAAGATAATGAAAGGATTTTTTTTGTAACTACCAAGAACGATCAAATAATTTTATGTGTAGCGCTTCATTGCAATATAGATTAAGTCAGATAATTCAAAAAAATTCACAAATCATGCTGATCATAATTATTATTATTTACGTCCGAGCTTAACATGCGCCAGTGTTTGGAAAAAATATTTTATCTGTCTTGTTTGGGTTTTTATCAATAGTAATTATTTTTCCACTGTAATGTACGTAAGTATTCTTTTCACTTAAAATTCTCCGGTCCTTTCCAAATGCCACCCGCCATCCCTTCTTGGCTATTACGTACTTTTTAAAGTACACCTTTTCCGTTGTAAAATAATTTTCGCTGTAAACATTGTGGGGTTAATAAAGTGATCTGCAGGGTTAATGCAATTAGTACCGGAGGTTTAATAAGTCGTAAAGATTACAATGTTTGCTCCGCTCGGGGCGCTACAATGTACAGTTTTGGCTTCATAAGTGTTTGTACTATGTTGTGTACATGGGTGCAGATAGGGTTAAAATCTAGTAATTTATAAGTGTTGTTGAAAATATATCATTCTAATTAGTCCGTAAGTTAGATTATAAAAAAATAAGACGCAAATTTTTAGGTTTATCAAATAATTAAACATCGACAAAGGATCATCAAACTTCTTAAGTGGGGGCTCGTGACGTCACGCCTTGGTAAAAATTGTACTCAAACGTGACGTCATTTGAAACTTCAGAGCACGGTATTCTCATCATTTCTCGCTTGTCAAATAAAATTAAAAAATTGTATACGATATTTTTTTGGAATCTATCTGACGGACTAAATAGTTTTTTTAGTCATCTGCCCAACTATTGTCGCTTTATCTTGGATTTTTTTTTTAAGTTATAAAAAATTGCTCGTGTAAAATTACTAGTCTATTTCTCAATCCATACATACATACATACATACATACAATCACGCCTGTGTTCCCAAATGGGGTAGGCAGAGCACACGAGACGTGACATAGACAAAACCATCATTATGACTATATCACGCTTTGCAGCCACTTCTAGCATATTTTTAAGGTTTGAGTTTGCAGGTATAATAGTGACAAGTTGCTAGCCTGTTGCCTAAAATACACCTATTTCAAGTCACTCTTACGACAACCACGGATGAATTGGATAGATGTATTTTAAATCTGACACCATACGGATTAATATGACAATCAATTTCAAATCGCCACCGCAGACAATCACAGCGGCACCTAACCAAAATAAACGCCCAAAATAGAACACTTTAATTCCCGCAAAGCAAACGGACGAAACAAAAGCCATTCGGGGACGTGCGAGACCCGAATCACCCCGAATAGTGTTCGATAAAATTTACGAGTACTGCCTTCTTACTTTGTCCGGTTTAATTAAAGCTTTCCTAGTACATTAATATCAATTATGGTAATCCTAAAAGTGGATTCAGCGGGTGTGGTGCAAAGTGTGCTTAGGCGTTTTGAGGAAGACTGCCGAAGTTTTGGGTTGGGGGTTTTAGTTGCAGTAAAAACGGGATTTGGATATTGCGTATTAGTGAGTAGTGTGGTTAATTTGCGATTGGTTTTTGTGCGTTACTTTCATGAGTGGTTTGGTTTAGTTTTGTGCGTTAGGGGGTTTGGGTTTCATCGCAGCCCGTAATTCGTTTTCGATTATTTTGTTTTACGTGCCATTTTTTAAAACACAGTAAGGTTTTTATGACATAAACGCTACGCAATGTATGCAAGTTATGTGATAAAATGTGTGGCCGCATAATAGTCTAGGAAATATAATAGGAACACAACGAAAAAAAATTCACATAAAAAAATACATCGTACAGTCAGCTGCAGAGAAAAGTAACCCCCCGCCCATACAATGTTCTATTACTGGGGGGTTACCCTTCTCTGCAGCTGTCCGTACATTTTTTTTTTTAATTTCACCTGCTTAACTGTAACAGGTTTTCGTCTGTTTTCTGTAGTTGAAATGAAAATTAATTTAACACATACAGGGTGATAATGTAATCCGTAACGAAATTTTACATACCTGTATGTTAATAAAACTTAAAAATATAATTTGAGTAGTTTCTCATTTTCTTTTGTAAATAAGAAGTTATGTGTCATCAAAGTTTTCCTAAAAAGTGCTAACATTATTGACACCGCGCGTGCAAGTAGCGCGCGTGGGGCGTCAACTATCAATCAACTTATGTACAATAATAATAAAAATTAACCCTACCCTACAAATCTAAACTAAGCGTACCTTAATTAGCTGTTCAAAATGGGGTCAATTTCTCTCCAAACAGTCTTGCACGTTTCAAAACGTTTTCATTCACTCTTATTAGCACTTCAGTGTCACTTTTACTTCAGAAAATGCACTTACAATCTTGTCTTTAAGATTGTAAATTTTATGGTTCGTCCATGTACACACGGCGCTTGATTTCGCCCCAAAGATAGAAATCACAAGGGGTGGGGTCAGTTGACCTGGCAGGCCAGGCCACAAGTCCACTTACACAAATTGTTCAAGTGCTCGCGCGTACATAGCGAGCGTAATGGGGGGCTGCACCATCTTGTTGGTAAAAAATACTTTGGATGTAGGTACGTACACTCGCACCATTTCATACTCGCGATTCGAAAATTCTAACGACATTGTCACTTGCACACTTCGCGCTTACGTACCTATCGTACGACCGGGGTGATTAGGGAACGCGTGCGCATCGACTGCCAGCTTGCGAATTCATTTTTCATACCTACCCTCGGCGGTTGCGGTCGTCGAACTCTAGTTCGACACTCTACGATTGTGGCAAATGCAAAGCTACCCTACTTTAGAATAGAATTTAAACAAACGTAAACAGTTACACCGCGGTTTGTAGTATGCCCACATTCAATATTTTTTTGGGAATTTCCCGATGAAAAAAAAAGAAAAAAAAAAGTGTTTTTTTTATTTTACCATTGTGTTGTGCTAGTGATTCTGAGTATCAGGACTTAATTTCGTTACGGATTTCATTTTCACCCTGTAGAACGTACCAATGAAGTTAGTAAAGTTTGTCTATAATACCAACAAATAATGAAGACTGTTATTTATATCGAAGCTACTCGAGAATCAAAAATATCAAAATAATTACTAACTAAGTATTCCGTAACTGTACCTATCGTAAATGTTTCAAATGATATACTCATTTTGTTGTACAATTTAACTAATGCTATTTTTTTAACCCAATTACTTATATTTCAACAATTCCCTTCTAAAATAAAACTATTAGGAGACACAATCTATACTGCTGTCTATCATGGGTCACGACATGGCGCGAAACATGTCATTAACTAATCTTGACATCAAGTCGTGACTTATTTCGCGAAACTAAATTCTCTTTTCAAAAAACCTGAAAACATACAAGCAATTGAAACAATATTCATACTGAAAACCCTTACGAGCTCCTGCCTTGCGCCACACACCTTTCCTTGCCATTTAAACTTGTATAAAGGTAAGACTCGAAAATTCCGTCCAATGAAAACCATTTCTTCAGACAGCGGGTCTTTTATGAACCAATCAGGGCCCACAAACTTCGCCCCTGAATAGCCATCCGCCAATTACAGAGCAATAAGTCTACTGAATTGATTTGGTTTTATTGCGACTTATTTTTATTAGGCATTGTTTGATCCGACGCTCTTAATCATGAAGACGTGGTTTTTATTACAACGGAGTTACGTTTTGTATGATAAAACTGTTTTATTCCACATTGGGTAGGCAGAGCACAAAAAACATCACACAGACAAAGCATGATAATGTCACGTTTCGTTACCAATTGAAGCAAATAACTCTACTTTTGTAACAAGTTATTATGTTTACCAGTCTTTAAAAGAAACCACGATTTAATAACGCAATGAAAACTATACTCAAAACATAAGATTTGGTATATGTATAGCAATATAATACACCGATCACAGCGCCCCAAAAAACGCTTCAAAAAGCAGCCGCGCTCGATACCTCCCGCTAAACCAGAACAATTGTCAAAAGTCACTTGCTCGTGTAATTCACGTGGAGAAAAAATACAAAAATACAAACAAGAGCATGGAAATAATTTCACGGTGACGTTCCCGCAGCGATCGAGGCCGCGGACACGCTTCGGCGGTTTTTGCTCGGACCGCATTCGCTGTGTAGTGCTGTGACTGTGTGTTGGATTAAATTTGGTTTTCATAAAGGAAATAGTATTAAAATTATTCTAACAATTGTTTAAATGTATTTTGACGTCCTAATGCTTTAAAAAGTTGCCGCGTTGCAAAGTCTTAGAGGTAACATACTAATATATATATTAATTATATAAATTATTGGTAAGAAAATAGCTGAATAGTATTATTCCTTTGTATAATTTATTGCACATCCCTGCCACTTAACTTACCGGCGATTGACAAGATATTGGGAACGAGTTGTAATGGAAGAGAAACTTAAGGCAAAGTGAAACTACAGGTGTTTCGTTAATACCCGAAACATTTTCGAACTATTTTCACAATACTTTCCGTGACTAAAAGTGATATTGCTGACACAAAAACCTTCCCATCTCTCACATCTCTGCGTAGGTATAGGCCGGCAGCACGTACGCTCCAAACAATTAAATCTGCCGGCGATCCGCAATATCTATGGCGGGCGTTTGCGACTGCACTCGCTGTAACTCGAGTTAAGCTGTTGTTCGGAGTTTGGAAATTCGACGTCGCTTTTAAATAATACACATAGCTACAAACTACGCTTCTTTCCCACGGGGGTAGACAAAAGACTAATTTGTTCCACTTGTGACGGTCTTGACATACCTCTGTCGCATCCACAATTTCATAATTATTTACCTTATGTTTGAAATAATAGGTAAATTATAAAATTCATTTTCCATTTATCGACTACTTAGGTACTACTTTTTTAGTAATTGTGAGGAAACTTATAAATGAAAAACATTGTAATAGTACACAAAATGCCTAAGTATCGTTATCGAACATGGGCCTCCTCTTTGAACTTCCGTATACTGTACTGGTTGGAACCGACCTGTAACCAGCGTCTTCCGACAACGTTTACTTCTACTTTATAGTTGGACGTCCTACGCTACGCTTGCTGATTCGTGGTACTCGAGCACTTTTCGACCCCATCGGCCATCTGCTCTGCGTGCTATGTGGTCTGCCCATTGCCACTTCAACTTGCTAATCCAGTGGACTTAGTTTCATCTACGAATCTTCTCTTTCTGATTCGATCACGTAGAGACACCCTGAGCATAGCCTTTTCCATCGCTCGTTCCGTGACTTTGAGCTTTAGAATGAGGACGATAGTAAAAGACCACGTTTACCCACAAAGTAACAATAACCACGTAACTGGAGTTGGTGTGTTATTTCCGTACATTGACAAACAGATTGAAATCACACGTCCAAAGCATAATATAATATGGCGGCCTATTTATTTATTTATAATAATTTGCACCTCTCAAAACCACTGGACACTACCGCCATGTTAAACTTAGGGTTGTTCTAAAACAACATACATATATCACGACTGTATTCCCAAATGGGGTAGGCAACCATAGGGCAAACCATGACTATTTCACGTATAGTGGCCACTTCTAGTTAACTTTTTGGGTTAAGTTGGCAGGTATAATAGTGACAGGTTGCTAGCTTGTCGCCTAAAATATACCTTAACCTATTTCCTTAACTGTCTCGTTCGACACAGAAGAAATGGAGAGGTGTTATTCTAAACCTGACACTACATCATCAAAATCATTATTATTATGTACATTGGATACTACCCGTGTGGTGCCGGGTTAGTAGAATAGCACCTCCCCCTTTCTTCCCGTGGGTGTCGTAAGAGCAACCTGTCACCACAATATCACGTTTGACCATCTGGTTACCCTAAATTTGCTAAACGTGGCACTGGATTTTTGAATTCATGTGCTCTGCCTACCCCTCCTGGGAATACAGGCGTGAGAATATGTATGTATGTATGTATGTATGTTGGATACTACAGACAGCCGAACTTCTAGTCAAGTAAGGTCTGCACGAAAAAAAGTGTATTAAATTTTCGTTATTCATAAATTTTCAAGACGATTTGCAGGTGCATGCTCAGGATAGGGACGAGTTGCGTAAAAAAGGGGAGGCCTTTGCCCAGCAGTGGGATATACTAGGCTAAAAGAAAAAAGAAAAATACATTCATTACCTACGTAATTTAATTGCTGAATTTACTAAAATTTTCAACAAAATCAAAACTGGCATCCCTACAACCGCAAGCTGTGAGCCAGTCAAAACCAGTATGCACCGGTCCGAAGCGGCGAAAACCGGTTAGCTCCGGATGTTCTTTACTTGCTAATGTGATTGAACACCGCAAATTCAATCGGTCGTACTGTAGCGTCTGCTTTTAAATTACTGACTCAGGCGTGAACTCAAGTGCAGAATGAATTTTCTATATACTTTAACTGGGCGTTTTGAGGTTTAAATGATGTGTTAGTATTTTCTTTTAGCTAAAATTTTGTGTGATCTCACATCTTTAGAATTTTTCTTCGTTTGTTTAATCAACATTGTTTTGAATAGGATATCCGTAATTTTCACTGAAAAACAGTAATCGGACGTGATTTTTTCGGGTGGTCCGTTTCTTTGGAGTAAGCTAGTATCTCGGGGAGCTAGTCTGAAATCCCCGACGCCTAATGTTTCTAGCAACACTTTTTGTCTTTCTGTATGTGTTCACCTATTCAAGAAAATGATTTTTTAAACAACCAACAAACTTTATAATCTAATTTCAGTGATTGTTGCGAAGAAAACACAAGTATCTAATGTTTTGATGTTCTAATGAGAGTTTGAAGACGAATTTTAATAAATAACACCAGTATTTTAACGCTTAATTAAGTACAGTCGCATACTAAAACGGAATTACACAAACAATTGCGTATCGGCGTCACAAGCACACATTGCCAGCCGTACTGACCGTGTGTTCCAAATTCGAAATTACCTCATTTGTTGTCTTCTTTCGATTGACGTTTGTTTTTAGATATTCGAAATTTGAATGTTAGTATAGTAAGTTTCAATGGGTACGAGTTTCTTAATGTAGACCATCTGCTTATTGGCTCGAAACGTACGTACGTATTTACTTATCTATAAAGTAATCTTCGCGGTCAAACTTGAGTAAACAATTTCGCGACAAAAATCACACTTCTAGTCTCCAACTCAAAGTCGGGGGCAACAAAATGGCACCATTACGGATAAAGGCCTAATATAGTTACAAGTTTTATGAAAAAAAAAACATCGCGGAATGCAGGGGCGAAAAGTCAAGTTTCCCTCCCTAGAGCTTATCAAATTAATGGTACCTCATTAGTCAGCCTAAAACTTTTATTTGATTCTCTGATCGGATTATTTTCGGGGCTGTGAAATGGACCTATAAAAACAAGTAAGTAACTATAAGCTGTTATTGTTGTGGTGCATTTCTACAGAAATTTTGTTTTGTGGTTTCAATTTTTCTTTTTGATGAATGCAATTAAATTTTGTCATGTCGTTTGGTAAGCTAAAAATCTATAGGTATTTTAACATCTTAAATTGGTATATTATGCCTATATTTCCAAATGGCATTTGAAAGAGCAGACGAAACGTTACAAAGCCAAAATCATAACTATTTCATATGAAGTAGCCACTTATAGGATATTTTTAAATTTTACGTTAAGAGGTAAAATAGTGTCAGGTTGCTAGCCAATTGCCTAAAATACACCCTAACCTGTTTCCCTAGTCGCTTCTTATGACATCCACGCAAGAAATTGAGAAGAGCAACCTAACACCACATGGCAAAATGAAGTTTGCAGTATGAAGCATTTTAAAACCTCAAACCTGAATACTTTGACAAAAAAAAAAGTTTATTTATTTTAAACCAGAGGTTAACTGACAAGTTTTTTTAGCTACGTAATCTTTCTACTATTCCGTAGAACTACTCTGAAAGACAGACAATGATTAGTGGGGCCGAGTAAAGTTGTTTTGTTTCTTTTTTAAACTCATCCGATAAAAAGCGTCGATAAGCCTTTAAATTGATGTGTCTTTGTTTACCTACATCCTGGCAAAGGGGTCGATGAAATTGTAATGTTTCAACAAATACACGTTTTTAGTAGACTTTGAGAAATGAGGAAAGGAAGTTTTATTTTCTACGTAGGTAGGTACTTAATTTACCCCATTTGATGTGGGACTTAGATTTACACTTTTCATCGCGTTTGTCACTTAGAAAAGAGGTTAAGAGCTCTTATAAGGTTTATTACTGGTTACTTTTATCTAAATTTTAACCTAAAATTGCTAAAAGTGGCGATACGTGAAATTGTCATGGATGAGTGCCTGTAAAAACTCGCATGCTATACCATCCCGATTTTTAAGTAAATGTATTTTGTGGTTGCGACATTTAAAGTACAGACAACAAAAATTTAAAAAAAAACACTCAGTCATAATCAAAGTGTAACTTTGCCACAAAAATATAAAATATGTCAATTACAAAAAATCAAATACAAAAAATCAAATAAAAAAAAAACTTAAGCCTAAAGCCTAAGCTAGTCCAAAAGGCCCCCCCGAGTTGCCCCCGGTGCAAAGATCCCACAAAATGTAATTGCCACTTAATGTGCCATAAAATCATACATACATACAAATTGTCGCTGCTAACAGTAGCACTCAAGCTTGAGCCTCCCTCGTTCGTATCGCTAGCAACAGGTCGCGAGAAATATTTTTATCCCCCCTAATGTATCACAGGGGCGTTCGGGCTTGCGGCCAGATTCTTCGAGTGCCGTGATTTGTGGCACATCGATATCGATTAGTCGATATTTCAAATAATTCGTCCGGGATATTTATGGCGTCGTGTTAGCGTAAGGGTTTTATTGGGCGCTGTCTAGATTTTAATTGAATTTTTAAGTTGTGATTTGTTTCACGTGCGTTTGAACGTACTCGTTCGACGTTGGTTTGATACGGTTAGAACGCGTAGATGTTTGATATTGCGAAAAAAATGTTACTAATTGAAGCGTAGGAATTTATTAGGGCTCCTCATCCAAAGAATAAAAACGGGACTCTATTACTGAGACTTCGCAGTCCGTTCGTCTGTCACCAGGTTGTATCTCAAAAACGGTAGTAGCTAGACAGTTGACAGTTTCTTAGATAACAATATTTAAAGAGGGCTCCCATACAACGATCGTCGTTTTTTTGATGTTTTTGAATTGATATAAATATTGGTAACAGGTAGACTCTGGTAGACAATTGAGATATCGCACCTTGAAAATCAAAACGTCATTCTCCAAAAAACATATTTTTTCACTAGAAAGGTTTAAAAATCTGAAAAATAATTTGTGTTCAAAAACGGTATTTTTTTCTAATTAGGGTAAATATTTGTACTAGATTAGCTTTTTATTCATACCAACTGTCTATCTAATATAAATAATGTTGTTTCTTTATCTTAATTACTTCATAATTTCGTATTTAAAAAAAAAATAGTGTCACTCTTTCCTTTATTTTCTCTTAACGCCACTTTTCTACTTTCAATTTACACTTATTTTTGATATATTTTACGGAAAAGTGACACTACAGTTTCCTTTTTGAGATAAACTGTTAATAATTTATCGTTATTTGAGTCAAAAACTAGAATAAAATTCATCATTTGAAACGCAAAGAACATTATTTTCTGGTTTGCCTATAATAAGCATAATTTTTCGTGCCAAAGTATAAAAAACGTCATGAAATTCTGAACGTAAGCAGGAAAAATGCAAAAGTTACGTGAAATAAACATTTTTCCAAACAGATTACTGAAATAACTATTTTAAACATGCAATAAACTTATAGTGTACATATTCACTAAACAATTTCTGTATTTTTAGTAAAGTTCACAAATAATAAGCGTAAAAAGTGTCGGATTAGCACAGCTAGGCTTGAGTAAAGATATGTGCGATATGTTCATACCTGTCACTGGCACCGTCTTACTAGAAACGTCAGAAAATGACAGGTATTCTATACCGCGCGCGTGTTGTCTCGCTCGTGTAGCTGTGCTAAGCCTACAGTTTCTAAATGTTGTAATATTCTTTGTAAAACATACTAAAAAGTTATAGTATACAATTTTTATCAAAAAGTCTGATACGTAAATGACTCATAATCTTAATTAAATGTAACTAAACACAAAAATATTAACATTTAAATAACTAAAATTTACAAATAACAATATTATAATAACAGTTTTTTGTCTTAATTCACAATTTATGGGTTTTGAGAAATATTTCTAAATGAAGTACAAAATAGTACTGTCAGTTATTACTTTAAGCCAATTGTCTTAGATTCAACTATTTAGCTTAAATTTATCTTATCTTAAAATCACAAGCTTTTTGGAAACATAATACGATGTGAATGTAACAAAAACGTAATAAAAATCAAATAGATTAGATTTAGATTCCAAAACAGAAGGATTAAATTATAGAAAGACGAAACATAGTATGAGAAAATAACATGTATTCCTAAGATAAACCTGATAATAATATTTTTGTGATAGGATTTTACATCAAAGAGGTATCTAAGCTGTCTCTAAGAGGTCTCTAAGTTTCTCTTTCGTTTGTTTTAAGAAAATTAATGTTTTTGTTTGCCACAACTACCAAGAAATACGGATTTCAAAGATCTAATCTATTTAAGGTGCTATTTATAGTATTGTTAAAATTTTTAGGAATAAAGTCTTTTTAGCCGGGGTCAGCTCGTGCAGTTTTCTACTATGTACTTCATTTCTTTAAACTGTTTTTTTGATAATGATGTTTTAAACCAAAGTTAAACGATGTTGGTCCGATTATCTTCTCTTGCTTAACTTTTAAAGATAGTTGACAAAACCTTACGGAAAAACGACACTAAACAA
>BHDV01048618.1:136913-157941 GCA_005406045.1 Adoxophyes honmai | reverse complement strand
GTTTTGGCACATAAAACATTTGGGAAAATCTGTTTGGGTAATGAAATTTGACGAAAATCTTTTTGGTAAAACGATAGGATCCCTAATTAATCTCCTACCTCAGCACCTAACTAAAAACTCTTTAAATTTTCTTTCTTCTTATTTGAAGGATCAAAATGGAGGAAAACATAAAGCCGAGTTATAAAGTTCTCAGCATTACCTGCGTGTGTTCCTACAAAGTCTTCCATATATCACTGAGCATCGCTTCAGGAGTTGCCTCCGCAAATTGCTCCTTGTAATTCGTTTCCGTAGTCATGCACTTCCTTCAGAGTTGGCGGATATTTGCCATTTTGCTCACTCCCGTCATACTGTATTGCGGTAAATTAGTTTTAAACTCGAGCAGTGCTTTACTTTAGTTGGTTCGGATGCCTTTTGCTGGGAACTGGGAATCAGCTTTTAATCGTGTGCAAAGGTGTTTCCTTCCTCTTTGTATGGTTCTAGATGAACATCGAATTTATAAATGGTATATCAAATAAAACAATAAAACTAAGATTTTTGAAGCAAGGATTTTGACGCACATTATTATATCGTAAGAGGCGACTAAGGAAATAGGCTAAGGTATGTTTTAGGTGACAGGATAGCTACTTACTATTAGCTAGTTACTATTTTATCTGCCAACTCAAAACCTAAAAAAATATGCTAGAGTGACCCCGAAACGTGAAATAGTGTTGGTTTTGTCAATGCAGCGTTTCGTGTGCTCTGCCTATCCTGTTTGTGAATACAGGTGAGATGTATGTTTTAATGTAGATATCACAGATTTATATCTAACTAGATGACTCAAGTGTATGTACTTTGCGTGCCAAAAGGAAGAGCAATGCTCCTCTTTTGACGCGATTTTATTTAGTTTTATAACGCTTAGATTAGGTTTAACTGCCTAGAGACAAGATAACTTGAATAAGGCGGCATCATCTTTGAATTTGTTTCACTCGGACTGTCAATTCCTATCACTAAAGAGCTAATGTGACGATACTTAGTATACCTACCGTTGAGAAAAAGTGACACGCGTGGTTTTCATACAAATGCAGGAACTCGCGGTATCTAGTTCGATATAAGTCTGTGGTAGATATGTTTCGAAAAGTCATCAACGTAGTCTTTAACTTGACTTTAAAGCTGTTGAAATTTCCGCTGTGCACTGCATGTTTAAAAAATAGTGTTCATACGCAGTCAAGTTAACAAGTAAGTAAATACCCGAAAACATGTGTTCATACGCAGTCAAGTTAACAAGTAAGTAAATACCCGAAAACATTTTGTAAAACTTCAAATGGACTGCAACTGCAGAGCGTACTATTTAAAAAAAAAAAGAACAAAAACACTGGCAGGTATAGCAACGGTCACTGCAGCCGACAGCGTTCGAAGCGAAATTCCAAATATGAAAAATTTTAAAATTACCGATTGCCTGGCTGGTTATTTCGACAATCGATTCGCGTCAAGCGCGCTGGTACGCCCTCGTAATCCGCCGCCCCAAACGACGCGCCATGCCACAAACATTAAAAAAGGGCGAAAATGACGTTTCCAATTTTCTACTGTTGCTCCCGGGCAAATTCATTTTATTTGTAGGCCCGGATTTACTCGTCACCCCAGGATTGGAGGCGCTAGTTGGCAATATTTCATTGCCATCAAAGGAATCTCGCGCCGACAAACCGGAGGCTTTATTAACGAATAATTCGAACGACCTTTAAAAGGAATTTTCTTAAGAAAATTAACGAATTTCCGCACTTTTTGTTTCCGCTTCTGTTTGCTAAATTAAAATTATTTTTAGTTGAACCGTTCTGTGTGCCGGAGCTGCTTCGCGCGGATGACTTTTTCACTCTTTGAAATTCAAAGGAATTCCCGGATCGTGACGAAGTCGTTTCACCAGCGAACAGAAAAATGTGAAAACGAAATTAAATGTCACCTGCAGTTTGGAGAAAACTGCCAAAAAACGTCATTAACTTTTTTTATGCGGTAATTATTTAGCTGAATTCACATTTAATACGTACAAACATACCGTCAAGCATCTTTATCACGGGGTAGGCAGACAATTTCACTTGCTACAATCTTGACAAACCTCTTTTAGTACATGCGCATCTGTTCATACATGCTCGTCGGTTTCGTTTACTCTTGACCTAACTTTTTCTACACGTCCCCATTTTGTTTACGGGATCTTCGTCTTGGCCTTCCCCTCCAATCCCTCATCCTCATCTTCTTTCATTTATTCTCTCTACACCACACTTTTCTTTATTCTAGTGACCATATTCACTTTCACATCAGCTCATTCCCTTATCACACGATTTTTTTTCAGTGATATTTTTAACGCTCACATTTCTACTGCATTTCTACATTTATGCTTCGTTTGCGATCTCAACTCTGGCTGTCTTCTTTTATCTTTTAACATCGTTCATAACATACTCATATATCCTTCGAAACTGAAAACAATTTTTATTCACCTCGATCCACGTCAACCAGAGTCGTAAAACTGGTTCGCAGTGTAAAGGTAATATCCTATTACAGCAACCTGACCTAATAAACAATAATGTCACCAATTCCACGATGATGAACACAAGTTTTACGAGATGAGTGAGGACGGGCCTCATGTAAAATTCATACATTACGCCACGTTTCGGGAGCCATCATGGGAGCAGGCGATGTTAAATTACTTTGACTGTTAGTTATGCTTAAATTTGTTTACTTCCTATTAGCGTTATGGGAAAGTTGGGTGTGTAGATGACACACATACGTGTCTGCGGTGCTATGTCGACTAACCAGGAAAAGAACAAGATCCGACACGTAATTGTGTTTTATGCGTAAGTCAGTTTTCTTACCAATGGACTACTATGATCTAATAACAAGTTTTTTTTTGTTTACTTGATAATACTTATAACCCACTGTTGCGCAAAGGCTTCACTTTTCTTCCGCCACTCTTACGTAGCACGAGCATGCACCTGCCGATCAATTGTCTTAAAAAGTCAGGTCATCCCGACATTCTCTGATTTAAATTACTTCTTCGAAAACCTACCCCGCCAGGTTTTTTTTCCATTCAAGAGACCCTGTTACACATACATTATATAATAATATACACCAATAAACATAACGCCTGTATTCCCAAATGGTTAGTAGATAGTATCAGAGTGCATGAAATGTTGCACAAACAAAATCGTGACTATTTCACTAATACCACCAACTTCAAGCAATGTTTCTAAGTTTCAACTTAGATATAACAGTAATTAAAGTGACTGGTTACTAGCCTGTCGCCTAAAACATACCCTAACCCATATACGTTATGAAACCTTTCATACAATAGTAAAGTAGGTACTTATCTATGAAAACCGCATTAAAATTTGTCGCTAAAGTTAAAACCGTAAAAAGGGCCAGAAGCGACTTGGCTCTATAGGTATAGTACCTAAACGTACTGATATGATGTCCATGGCAACCTCAGCTAACAATACTTCACACTTCAACCTTTGACATTCTTGAATAAACTCACCAAGTACTTATTTATTACTTTTCAATACTGAAAGCAAACAAACATAAAGTACGTTAAGTACAAAAAACTGGAAGCAGTCCTTCGAAACGGTTTAAAAAATCTATGAAAAGTTCTTCTCCATAATGCATCGGTGATCGTATTCA
Source organism: Adoxophyes honmai (assembly GCA_005406045.1). Taxonomy (NCBI): domain Eukaryota; kingdom Metazoa; phylum Arthropoda; class Insecta; order Lepidoptera; family Tortricidae; genus Adoxophyes; species Adoxophyes honmai. The sequence continues at coordinate 154,296 of BHDV01048618.1, read as the reverse complement.
GATGCTCTCAATTGGAATGCGAACAGAATTATTTCTGAGTGTTGTAAGTTTAGGCCCGCACGGTTGGCTGGGTCACGGGGAGCTTGTAATAACTTGTTTTACATATAACAATAAAAATGAGGTATCATGAAAACACAATGGGAGCTTAATTCACTGTTTTCTGTCGCTAGGAGTATTGCTCCAAGATGCTGTATTGGGAAGATACTTACATAATATACGTAGATAGGTATCATACCTATGTTCTTAAACGGAGTAGGCAGAGTATACAAAATCATGACTATACTTATCTTCAGCCTGCTCAGTGTTTTTTTTAAAGGGCAAATCAATTTTTTTGACTATAAATGAACAACACTAGATTTGAAATTCAAACACAGTTTAAAGTTGGTCAGGTCAAGATTCGCCTTCCTCAGTCATGGATTATTTACCGATGAAAGAGATTATATCATATTGACAGGTCTTTATTAGCCTGTCACGTAGGCATAGCCAAACCTGTTTCCACAGATGGAATGGAAAGATTTTATTCTAAACCCGACGCCACAAGGGGGAAATAAAATTGTGGCGATTAGATAACTTTGCTTGGTTGGCAATAACCATTTTTATAATTTGTTACCTCTTTGTATCGTTTATACACCCTTCCCGGAACAAAGATCCAATAGCCATACGATTACAAAATACTTCACAGAATAACAGTAAACAACACTCCATAGACTCATGTTTTTGTGGAAATTTACAGGTTCTGAGCCCAACCTTGTTGCGGAAATAAGAACATGGACAATAAAACAATATTTACTTGAAGAGGGGAGAAAACAAAGGTTTTTAAACGTAGGCTTCCTATTTTGTCCGTTAATCGCCTTAGAGTGTGTATGCATGAGAAACATTTATGTTAAAAACACATACTTTTAATTCGCTCTATTCATCGCAAAGCTTCCGCGGGACGAGTTGGAATTTTTGGTAACATTATTTACAACGGGCCATTGTAGGGGAATTATTTTGGATAGCAACAATGTTTTTTGCGCTTGATGAGACTCAAATTGTTTTGTTTGTCGGTATTAAAAGTGTTGTGAGCCCCTTACCGAAGTTGAATAGACATTTACCTAATTAGTGTGAGAATGTGAGAGTGTTTTTATTATATCCACGTGTTATTGAAATGAATTACTGAAGAAATAAATGCCCAATTCGAAGCGACACATTGGTTGGTTTCAAAAACAAGATGGGGAGAACATTTTTGTCTCTTACGAGATCAATGATGAAAATTTTCAGGAAATATTTTACAGAGCTAGAATGGGAGACAAAGTGAAGTATCGTAGTGTCGTATAGATACTGTATAAGGACAGAAGATGTCTTAAACATATACTTTTTTAAATTTGGTTTTGCCCCTGTCTTTGTTTAGCTTTTAAGCACCTTACTTATTAGTTAATCTGGCACTTGCGATACAGACCTTGAGTCTAGTGCAATGGCCAGGGCTTATTTCATGTATATTACGTCTTTTATGTTAATCAATAAAATTACTTTACTTTACTTTACTTTATATAAAAAATAATTATGGCAGATTCCGTGATTCAATTCTAACAATATGGAAAATGACACAAGCAATAATGAAAGTAATAAAAAGATAAAAAATAACAGCTTATAAATAAATATGCACTAAAAAAATAGTAACCCAATGTTTCTAGAGAAATCTGTTTCCGCTTACAAACTAGAATTATACAAACCATCAACGGAATCTGTTCTTCAACACAAAGCTTTATAATTTGACAAAAACACGAATAGAAACGCAGATTTAAAATAATATGAGTCTGGCGACCAATTCAGAGACGCAAACGAGTTTGTTTACACAAGGCGGGACGAACGCCATTTTCAAAAGAATTAAAATAAGAAAGCTATGTACAAATCTCAACTGAATTCTTGAGACGACAAATAAGAGCAACTGCAGTATAATTTGAGTATAGTGGTGTAGTGCACAGTGTTACGGCAGTAAGCTTTTGTTGCTAGGAAGTTACATTGCAATTATGTTTACCGTACAAAAGTCTTAAAATTATTATGTAGGTACAGAACACGTTGTTAATAATTATTGCTCCATAAATGCATACATCACTCTTGTCTTCCTAAAGGGGATAGGCAGAGCTCATGAAACGCTAAATACACAAAATCTATTAGCACTTCACGATTCGTAGCACTTTCTAGCACATTTTTAGGGTTTAAGTTTTAGAGGTAATGTAGGTGTTAGGTTGCTAGTTTGTCGCCTAGACTATGCCTCAACCTATTTCCTGAGTCACATTTTACGATAATAGGTACACAGAAGAAACGGATTTGTTTTATGATATCTTTAGCTTTACGTTTTAATGACACATTTTTTATTTCCTCCAATCTAAAATGTAATAGGTTAAAATTTTCTAGGCGTCCCTGTCATTATTTTACCTTTTACCTTAAAACCTAATATGTCAGAAGTAGCTGCAAGGCATAGATAGTCATGGTTTTGACTATTGTTTCGATTGCCTCACCCCGGTAGAAAATATAGGCGTCACGTATGGACCTAACTTCCTAACTGTAACATTAAAAAAACATAGTTTCGTACTGCTCTTACAGCCTTACTGCGGCCTCCTGTATACGGTACGAGTAGTCCCTATGAATAAATTCATGCTCGCACGGCACTACAGTACGTTTCGTTGCAGCTGTCTCGCTGTGGTTTCAATGTCTTTGATTTACAGTCACTTTGCATTTTTGTATGATTTGCTAATTTTCTACGAGAAAAGAATAGAATTTAATTTTGGCAAATCGAATTTCGGACTTATTTTACGCTGGCTGTTGCCCGCAACTCTGTCTGTAGGTTTACTGAAAGCCCACGGGATGAAAAGTAGTATGTGGAAATCTAGGGTGTAAGCTTCCTTTAAACCAAATTTCGTCATAATTATTGGTCCCGCCGTCCAGCCGTGAAAAGGTAACAAATGTAACTTTAAAACTAGGTAATTCAATCAAGAAAAAAAAATGTTATTATTTTTAGGACAAGATTTGTATAAAAAAGTAAATCTATGCCGTGTGGTGCCGGGTTAGAATAGCAGCTTCCCCTTTCTTCCCGTGGGTGTCGTAAGAGGCGACCCTGGGAAAGGGTTAGTGTATTGTAGGCGATGGGCTAGCGACCTGTCACTACAATATCACGTTGTACCATCTGATCACCCTGAAATTGCTAAACGTGGCACTGGATTTTCGAATTTATGTGCTCTGCCTACCCATATTGGGAATACGGGCGTGAGGATGTGTGTGTGTGTGTGTGTGTGTGTGTGTGTGTGTAAGTAAATATTTTTCGTCATAATGACGTTCAGTTATTCAGCCAGCGAATGACAAAACAACAAAAACGTTTTGCAGGCCAGCTAGATTTATAAGAAAACAAAGTGTCGTCGACACAATACTGCTGCGGCTTGCAGTCGAAATCGAAATCGTACCTTAATTTAAAATACATTCTCGTACATACAATATACAACATATCTAATTGCAACTGTTCTATAATCGAAGCATGATTGATTTGCTTTGTGTCTGGGTTACCAATTAATTAAACAATGATAGCAGAGATAGGTAGTAATGGATGGACAGACATTAAGACATATAACCTACAATAACACTATTTCACATGTATGGTTAAGAATAACTACCTCTCCTTTCATTGTTTCCGTGTCGTAGGTTAATAAAACAGGTTGCTAAAGTATACCTAAACCTTAATTTGTCACCTTTTACGACATCCACAGAAGAAATGTAGAAGTATTATTCTCAACCCGACCTACCACACCCTGTTCAAAGTGAGCAAAAGTTTTTCTAGTTCCGACACTGACATGTCCTCAAGCCAGTGTTATTTGCAAGCTTAAGTTCGTATAAAGGTCGGACTAATTGCCAATTAATTACTAGTCGGTCTGTCGCGCGCCAACTGCCGAACCGTGGCCTTGTAATGACGACCAATTATCGCTGTAATTCATGTAACTGTTCGGTTAATTTGTAATTGGGCTGTGAATTGACAGCCATTTTAATATAAAGCTGAAGAGTTTGTTTGTATGCGCTAATCTCAGGAACTACTGGTTCGAATTGAAAAAATTAAATTGTGTTTGATATGCCATTTGTTGAGGAAGGTTTTAGGTTATATAACATCACGGTGTGACTAATAGGAGTGAAGGAATTTTGGGAAATGTGGAAAATAAAAGTATACCACGCAGACGAAGTCGTAGGCAGTCGTTTTCATATAACCGTCTTTTAATCTTACTAATATTATAAACGTGAAAGTTTGTGAGTATGGATGGATGGATGGATGGATGGATGGATGTTTGTTACTCCTTCACGCAAAAACTACTGAATGGATTTTGATGAAACTTTACAGTAATGTAGCTTAAACATCAGAATAGCACATAGGCTACAATTTATATATATTTTTTTTAATTTTCCAAAATATGACGATAAGTGTCGAGAAAGTAGGAAAAATCTACGTTCTGCTGGCTATTCTGGCGGGCGCTTCCTACTAATAATTCCAAAATCTCTTCTGTGTTAGCCCGAATTTAACGCGTGCAAAGCCGCGGGCAAAAGCTAGTATTATTATGAAATAAACGACGACCACGACGCGTTGTGAGCTATTTTTCCGCTCAATAAGCATTTTCGATCTTTGAGCGTAACTTATACATTTAACATTAAACTACCGTGAGACTCACTCATCATATAAAATACGGATAAATCACGGTATAAATCGAGTTTAGCTCGACATGTTTCGGGCTAATTCGTAGCCCTTCATCTAGGAGCCGCGGTGGCTGCTGCGTCGCGCGCAGAGAGCGGTTGCGCGCAGTGCGTGTTTGGCATCAGCAGCCACCGCGACTCCTAGATGAAGAGCTACGAATTAGCCCGAAACATGTCGAGCTAAACTCGATTTATAACGTGAGTTATCCGTATTTTATAAGATGGGTAACTTATACATGTTGCCTATTGCTATGCGTTCGCTGATCACCCCACAACGCTACTACGAGTATGTCAGCCCTGTCTGTCGCCATCTTCGGCTCAGGAGTTCATCGATCCAACGGGCCAGCAAATTAGCTTTCCGCCTAGGTGTTGGAGACAGAGGCAATTAGATTTACGTGCGCCGTACAATCTATGCTTTGACGAATTCGTGGCACATGATAGAACCTTACCATCCCTATGCTTTATGGGTATGCTAGAACAGATTTGGATGTTTTCATGACTGCTTGCAATTAAAAGGTTCGCTACAAAGTTTGTAGTTTGTAATAAATACAACTTACATATAAAATACTAGCTTATGCCCGCGGCTACGCTCGCGTTAAATTCGGGGTAACACAGAAGAGATCTTGTTAGTCACAGCCCGCATGCCAATTTATAGCTTTTAACGTTGAAAATTGCGGAATCCTACTATTTTTCCTATCGTCATATTTTGGAAAATTCAAACAAAATCTTTAAAAATTGTAGCCTAGGTAATGTGCTATTCTGATGTTTAAGCTACATTACTGTAAAGTTTCATTAAAGTCCATTCAGTACTTTTTGCGTTAAAGAGTAACAAACATCCAAACATACTCACAAACACATAGTAGGATCACGCCTGTATTTCCAATGGGGTAGGCAGAGCACACTAAACGTGACATAGTCAAAATCATGACTACTTCACGCTTAATACGCACTTTTAGCGTAATTTTAGGTTGAAACTTATGTCTATGTCACGTTCTGTGTGTTCTGTCTACCCCTATATGACTAACTGAAGAAATTAATGACCGGAACATTTATCATTCAAATCTACTAGGCACGTATTAAAATACTTAGCCTGGATCCAAGAAATACCATCACTCATTAGGATCTTTCAAATTATTATTTAATGCCCTCATTATCAGCTACTTACTACTTTTTTATTCTACCAAAGTACAAACGACCGAAGCGAAAAACTTATCGAAACCGGACCAAATTCAGTTACACTAATATTCAAAACAGTCAACTGTTGAATAATACATGTAAACATACTCGTATAAGATTCCTTACAGAATTGTAGGTCAGAAGTAGCAAATAAATGCGACCGGTTCGCGAGGGATTCTGTATAATGCCGACCAGTGGGGCAGAGGCTTGGTGGAATCAGGTCGGGATTTAAGATGCGATATGGAATTAGAGATCAAAGTTGTAAACAAACAACTGTCAATGTCAAAGTGACATTCCAGAGGTAGTAAACCTGTTTTGTTACTAATTTATATATTATTGTATTATTTTTTTGACTACTTTTAGTTTATTGATTCATAGCAATATTCGTTGCATATTATGTGATATCTTTTGAAAATACGACATTATACTTGTGTTCATATGGATCCAGACGAACGACAAACACAAATTTAACAATGAAACAAAAACAAATAACGAAATAATACAAAACTTAACACCAAACTAAAACTCAACAACAGAACGCATAAGCGGGAGGGAACACATTCGATCACGACAGATGTCAGAAAACGAATTATATGATGTATAAAATGGACGCTAAGCGCGAAGGTAGAAAAGCGGTCTACCCACGATCTTTTAAGTGTCGTCCATTGCAAATTGAACAATATTTCATCGATTCATCAGTTTTACTGGACAATTAATTATATAAATATGAATACGAATAAAAATACGGACCAAATGTTTACAATTTCTAACCATTGCCAGTGCCATAATTATAAAATAATCAAATTTGCATTTTAAAAATGATGTGCTATTTCCTTTGTTCATTTAAATGTTTACATATGTTCACACGGTTATATTCTGCTAATAAATTAGTTGTACTCATTTTTATCTAGCGTAATTATTGAATTTTAAGTTTTCCTAATTGCGTTTGCTTTTATTGCAATGGCAACACGTTTGTTTACAACTTTGATCTCTAATTCCATATCGCATCTTAAGCAGATATAGCACGATGATAGGTTTTATATATGTACACTTAGTGAACGTGTGGTGCAGGGTTAGAATAGCACCACTCCCTTTCTTCCCGTGGGTGTCGTAAGAGTCGACTCTGGGAAAGGGTTAGTGTATTGTGGGCGACGGGCTAGCAACCTGTCACTGCAACATCACATTTAACCATCTGGTTACCCTGAAATTGCTAAACGTAGCACTGGATTTTTAAATTCATGTGTTCTGCCTACCCCTCTTGGGAATACAGGCATGGGAATATGAATGTACATTTAGTGAGCGCAAGCAGTTCAGAGCATAAGAAACGTTGCGTAGTCAAAACTACAGGTATTTCAGACTTTACACCCACTTACAGCATAATTTTAGGGTCAAAAATAGTTTAAAAAGTAAAACAGTGACAAAGACATCGAAAGAAGAAATTAAAAGCGTTTTTCTAAACCCACGACCACCACACGTGTTGAATAGTAAACGGATAACTCACGTTTTAAAATCGAGTTTAGCTCGTAAAATGTGAGTTATCCGTTTACTATCCCTTTCAACATGAGTGAGTCTCACGGTAGTTTAATGTCCAATCCGACACCATACGATTCAGAATTGCGAGCCTACAATTTCGAACCAAAAGAAAAAACTGAGAATGTACACCGTAAATCGTTATTTAAAAAGCACTTGTTTTTTTTTACATACATACATACATACAATCACGCCTGTATTCCCAAACGGGGTAGGCGGAGAACACAAAACGCTACATAGACAAAACAATGACTATTTCACGTTCTGTGGCCACTTCTAGCATAGTATTTTTAGGTTTTGAGGTGGCAGGTACAATAGTGACAGGTTGCTAGCCTGTCGCCCAAAGCATACCCCAACCTATGTCCCTAGTAGCCTCCTACGACATCCACGGAAGAAATGGAGAGATGTTATTCTAAACCCGACACCTCACGGGTATTTTTTTTACAATACTACGTTAAATACTACAGTTGATACAGACCAACGTCAAACGGATCAAGATTCCCCAATCATTCCAAATAAACATCTCGCAGTTACGTATCTGATAGTTACCTTGGAAGGCATCTCTTACTTTAAACAACCAGTAGTGCAACCGAACGACAAATTGCAAGCCTTGACGTCTATAACTGCAAATAATAGCCGCCTCTTTAATGCCTTCTAATGTACGTACAATACATCTTGCTTTGTCCCATTCGACGCTGGCGACGGAGCCGCCGGAATACTAATGTGTTACTTTTAAAATTTATTTCTTGACTAAAGTCACTGGGGTTAGCGATGTCGATAGTTTTGAGATGTAAGTTTCGAGTTTTAACGACAATTTTGTAATGTTTTTATTATGAAACGTAGTAAAGTAGCGAGTACAGAACAATTTAAAAGTAAAAAGGTGAATATATCCCATAAGGGATCTCTTTCTGCTGAACTGCGAGCGATAGACAAAACATGTGAAATAAAAGAAAAAAAACTTGAAATAAAAAACAATAACTATGCGTAATGCTAACAAGCGTATGTGTTGAAATGTGGAAATAACAGCAAAAACATTGAAAGTCACGTACCTAATTTTTGTAAAAACAAACATTTTTGTAACAACCTAAATAAGTTTTTGAGTCAAGATATAACATGAAATAATACACACATAAATTACATAACCACATTTTATTACGTATTGGCATTAAAAAAATCTCTTATACAACACTTACAACATTATACGTAAAGTACAACACGAAAAACTTTAAACGTAACAATATAACGTCGATTAAATAAAGCGGAAAATTTCGTTTGTTTCGAATTCGAATTGCAACTTTGTTCCAAATTTAATTTAATCAAAAAGTTGGCGAGCCAAGTTCGGTGGTTATAATAATGAAATGACGAGAAAAGGAGACCATTAGTGGATTGCTGAATTAATATTTAATAAACAATCGATATTACCGTTTTGAGTGCCAAGTCGTTCCGTAACAACATTAATTTTATAAAGTGCGTGTATTTGGCTGATTAATTATTTACAGTGTGAACGACAGGATGGGACTAATAAACACTTATATGTCAACGTGCTAACCATTTCATAATCATAGATAATTTCTGTTTTACCAGTAAAAAGTAATTACATACATCCTATAGTCACGCCTCTTTCCTACAGGGGTAGGCAAAGACGACTTTGTTCCACTTGCTACGATCCTGACATACCCACCTCTTTTGCTTCATCCACATTCATTAGTCTCTTCATACATGCTCGTCGGTTTTGGGTACTCTTGACCTGACCTGTTTCTAAAACGGTCACGGAATGTCCGTCTAGGTCTTCCCCTCCCAACACACCCATTCACACTTCTTGTAGTAAATTTTTCATAAAAAAATAATTAAATACCAAAAAATTAACGGTAACTAACTTGAGTCGATATAACTCGCCATACTTTGCTAGCTTGCGCCTAGAACATACTAAACCTATTCTTAGTCGCCTATTACGACATCCACTGACGAAATGAAGAGGTGTTACTCTGTCCCGACGCCTTATCCTTACTAATATTATAAATCGGAAAGTGAGTTTGTTTGTTCCGCTTTCACGCCGTAACTACTGAATCGATTGCTTTGAAATTTTGCAGACGTAAAGTTAGAAGTCCGGATTAAATAATAGAGTACCTACTTTTTATCCCGAAAAAAATTGATGTTCCCGAAGGAATGTTCGCTTTATACCGCAATATAACCGAATTCCACGCGGGCGGAAAGCTAGTATTATATAAACAATATTCTACATGCAACAGTTGTTTTATCGATAAAACCTTCACTAACTCCACCATCAAAAATGAACATAACACAATGCTTACTCATCTGAACACAAAAACATTTGCTCAATATCTAACATCAAGTCTCACAAACATTCCTTCTTTATTCCCTCACAAACCAATATAAATCGCAAGCGTGAAATTAAACTTTATTTGCGTAGCGCTGCATCTATCGATGTCGATAGATTGGCATCGACAGATAAACTATCGATGGTACAGCCCTAGCCCTGAATAAGAAGTAATGAGTTTTCTTTGCGCTACCTGAAGACTTCCAGACTTGGCTTCACTAAACAAGATTAAAATAATCTGCTTCCATTCGATTTTTCTTTTGAGCTTGGCATGTTGGCGTTTGTTGACATCGTGAGGAATATAAAATGTCTTTGAAAATTAAACTACCGTGAGACCGACTCTTAATGCAAAATATTATTTAGTCAAGTATTAAATGAGCCGTGTGGTGCCGGGTTAGAATAGCACCTCCCCTTTCTTCCAGTGGGTGTCGTAAGAGTCGACTATGGGAAAGGGTTAATGTATTGTGGGCGATGGGATAGCAACCTGTCACTGCAATATCACGTTTGACCATCTGGTTACCCTGAAATTGCTAAGCGTGGCATTGGATTTTTGAATTCACGTGTTCTGCCTACCCCTCTTGGGAATACAGGCGTGAGAATATGTATGTGATGTATGTGTAAATAGGGTTTAACTCGACTTGTCTCGGGCTAGCCTATTTTTTAGAAGCCGCCGGGCGGCTGCTGCCAAATGCGCACTTCCCTTCATCACTATGTGAGATTTCCGTATTTCCTACTGTGATATAAAACAATGGCAGAGCACACGAAACGCTACATAGACAAAACAATGAAAATAGTTTTTTAAGTTTTGAGTTGGCAGGTTTAACGACATGTCGCCTAAAATGAACCATTTGGCAGTGACAAGTTGTACCTGGCCTGTCGCCTAAAATATACCATAACCTGTTTTCTTTTCCTTAGTCGCCGCTTACGACATCTACCAAATCAGTATACGACTTTGTGCTATTCTCAGTAGACCTATGCAAAAACCTTTAAAATCGCAGAAAAACCCTATTTCTGAAATTCTCCTGTCAGTTGCAGAGAACCCGCAATATGAAGCCTGATTCAATATTTTAACAGTTATAGATAGATAGATGTCTTTAATTCATTTTTAAAATTACATTACATTTGATATGTCAAATCATAATAAATTCACAAAAGGATCGTCAAAGAAGTAAATGGATAATAATAATTAACCTCCTGGATCCTGGAGATACTTATTTTGCCAAGACTATCATTTTTTCCATAAACTGTATTAAGTACATACCCCTTACTGTTGGAAAAATTAATAAAAAAATCCTGGAGTTTCCCCCTCGATTTTTCACTATGTCCTCAGACGAGTACACAAGGACTTTGACCTCACTCGAGAACAGTATTAACTAAATCAAAATACTAGAAAAATCAACTTTATTTGCGTATAAACTCATAAAAACTCCTGATTTGTACTTCCTCCGATTAATTAAGTATCACATAAATCGCAATATCACAAAGAATTAACATTACTTATGTACAAAATACATTTTTATACTGATTATACACTGGTTTACAAAGGTAACAGAATCTTTTGTTAAAAATAGTAACAAAAACGAACTTTAATGTATAATTTGCACTAGACGCACTAGAACAAACATAAAAACTTGTATATAAAAATAAATCACTTCACTGGATGAAATCTGGGTACACTGAAATCTGAGTATTGTTCATGACCCAGATTTGATCCTATATTCTAAAAATTACAATTGTTACAATTTCACTAAGTACCTAACATTTTTTTCGGACTTAATCTAAAGTAAACGTTTTGTTTTAATTCAGTTTTTAGCTTGTAGAACAGGTGCTGAAAAAAATGGACTGGGAATGTCTTCATTTTCTAAATCGTGTGCGAAACTTGAACAAGTAGCTGCTGATGCATCGCTTATTTCGCTTCTTATGCTTGGACTAGAAAAACGTGATCCCCCTCTATTTCTATTTCTAATGCAGGACTAGGAACCGCCGAAGTTATTTCTTTCGATATATTTTGTACATTTCAAAGATGTCATCATCGTCGTTTTCTGATTCAGATGAAGTAGAATCATGGCGTTCTAACTTTAGAATGATGAATGATACTTAGTTGTCACATAAACATTTTCGCCTTCGGAAAGGCCGTCAGATTCATCGAAATTAAGCAACTTCTCTATTTCACAGTCCTTCAAGCCTGAAAATTGAAATTAAAACATAATTAATATTTACGAAAGATAAAATAACTGACAGCGTTAAGACCCTTTGTACTCGTACGAGAACATAAAAAAAACTAATCCGTCCTTTTGTACTCGCATGAGTACATTAACTACAGAGATACATAAAACTATTTTTTTCCAATTACATGCAAGAAATGCACTTACTAACATATGAAATATACCAAAAGTGTACTAATAAAAACAAAACAAAAATATATAATTAACAATCCATTGAGATAACTTTAGATTTACTTACCGCGAGGCATGGTGTGGCTGGCAGTGTCCGATGTCAAAGCCGCACTGATCGCTGATTGGGCGTTTGTGACTTGGTCTTTATTTTTTTATGTTGACAAGTGCGTTCGGAAACGTACTATGCGTGTAAACTTATTAAAACGGTTTGACATTAGACTTCAGAATTTTTTTAATGTTATGTCCTCATGTGAGGACCGGGGGATCCAGGAGGTTAATACAAATAAAATGAGTGAAATGATAACTATGAATGAAATGTCAAAATAAATTAAATTCCATTTGAAATACAATCACATTAAAAATAAATGTAAAATAAAATGTCAAAAATAAATAAAAGCGAAAAGTAAAACACTCTAAATCACACAATGTGATAATGTCACGAGATCAAGTTTCACCAAGTTTCTTTTTCAATCAACGACTCCAGCCTCAAAAACTTAAAGGCAACATAATACAAAGTTAAACTAGATAAATAAATCAAGAAGCTCGTCCATAACGGACCGGAGTTATTTCCTTGCAGACAGTGCAGCAATTTGTTATCATTAACGGCGTCGGTGATTCGATAATCTAAAAATTCCCTTAGCTTCTGCGGCGGGCGACATACGGCGGGCGGCGCAAGTTACGGACAGGAGGTAGGGAAGAATATTTTTTACCTTTAGTACAAAAAAGAGGTAAGCAACTCTTATTTTTATTCTATTTATCGAATATTTAACATTAAACTACCGTGGGACTCACTCATGTTGAAAATTTAACGGATAACTCACGTTCATTAAATCGAGTTTAGCTCGACATGTTTCTGACTAATTCGTAGCCCTTCATCTAGGCCCCGCGGCGCCTGCTGCAGCCAAGCGCGAACTGCGCGCCTCCGCTCTCTTCGCGTGACTGCTCGTGCTCGACGAAACTAACACCGGCACAGCGTCAACAGCGAGTGTGGAGGTGCCTTTACAAAGTGATGTGGTTAAGATGTTCTCAGTGTTGTGTGCTACCCTATTTTTGACAATAATATAAATGACGATAATAACGAGGGTAGTCGTGTGCCGGTGTTAGTTTCGTCGAGCACGAGCAGTCGCGCGAAGAGAGCGGAGGCGTGCAGTTCGCGCTTGACTGCAGCAGCCGCCGCGGCTCCTAGATGAAGGGCTATGAATTAGTCCGAAACATGTCGAGCGAAACTCGATTTAATGAACGTGAGTTATCCGCTATTTATCGAAGTAAAAAACTAAGGGCTTGGATTAGGTTCACTGGGCGACAGAAGTTGCGGACAAGAGGTAGGAAAGAATAGTCTTACTCTTGATACAAAAAAGAGGTGCTATCATTGTTAACGTAAAATTTAAGAAACTGAATAAAGTAAATAGTTTATCGTAATCATAATTCGTCTTAATGTTTTAGATTTTGCAGTACTTATTGTTGTCTGACATAACAAACTAAACTCGTCGACGAATTCAGGAGGTATGCCACGTTTTAATAAAAATAATCCTACATACATAGTCATGTCGTGATCCCAAACAGCGTAGGCAGAGTACACAAAACGTGACAGATAAAAGCACAACTACATACATACATACATAATCCTCACGCCTGCATTCCCAAGAGGGGTAGGCAGAGCACACGAATTCAAAAATCCAGTGCCACGTTTAGCACAACTATTCCAGCCTAATTTAAAAACAGATGGAAGAGGTACAATGACAGGTTGCCAGCTTGTCGCCTAAATCATACGTAAATCTATTTCTGTAGTCACCTATTCCGGCATCCACGCCATAAATGGAGAGGTGTTATTTTAACCAGACACCACACGGATTAAAATAGTCTTAAATTTTCTAAATAAGGATTTTTAATAAGCATTTTTGTTAGAGGAAAAAATAAAATGCATACAGGCTTGCATAGTACTCGCATTCTGTAGCTTGAGCCACGCTGCAAGACTAGCGACGTCGCGGCGACACCGCACCGACAACACGCCATTTGTAAACTATTTGTATGCGGGCGAGTGTCCCGCACTCACTTTTCTTACTCCGCTGTGACGAACCGGCGTCGCGCTTCTATCTCCCAACGTTTTCCACCAACAGGGTTTTGCTAACAAAACCAGCGTAGTACCTACACGTGTCTGACACAGCGTCGGCTGTGTTCCAGTATGGTGTCAGAGTCAGCTCAGCACGGTCACATTGGTATTTATGTGCCGTTCGGATATCGGGTGCATGCTCTCTGAATTAAATTTTATTCGTGCGATGCTCGCGCTCGCTCGCTTGATACGTTGATTGAAAGGCATTTTCGTACGTGTTTCGGGTTGTGTCATGATCTTTTGTTGGAATCAGAGAGGTTTCCGTAGGAAATTGGAGGTTACCTGCCAGGTCTATGAATGGAATTATTTTAAAGCGGGTAACGATTTAATATCAATCGGGGTTATTTTTTGAAAAATTTAATTAGGGATGGAAATTTTGTATTTTATCTTAATGGTTATACATTGATGTAAGCTATCCAATAACACAGATATTACATCCAACAATATGTGTAAGTACGTTTAAGTCACAGGCTAGCAACATGTCACAATAAGCCATTTTCTTTGTTTTAAACCTAGAATGACGCTAGTAGTACAGAACGTGAAATAGTCATCGTTTTGTGTACACATTTGAGGACATAGGAGACAATGTACGTAACAAAACGAAACGCACTTAGGCTCAATTCACACCAGAAGAGCAGCGCAGCGCGGCGTAGCGGAGCGCAGTTTCAGTGTCATGAGAATTTCAACTTTATTTTCATTACAATAAGACTTATTATCGCATGAGAAACTCTAAAGTTGCGCGCGGATGCCCGCGGATCCGCGGGAATTCCAGCGCATTCCATAAACAAAGCCGTGCGACTGCGCGAGCTGTCGCGGGAATGCCCGAGAATGCTCGAGTAGTCGCGACGGCCGCTGTCAATACATAATATATGTATTACATATGTCAATATGTCAATAATTATGTAAATTTCAGCGACTTCCTACGCATTCCAGCGGCTTCTCGAGCAGTCTCAGGAATCCTCGCGCATTCTCCACGGAGCGGGTCGCTGCGCTACGCCGCGCTGCGCTGCTCTTCTGGTGTGAATTGAGCCTTACAAAATCGCGTTCCAAAAACGTATGAATAGCGAGTACATAAAGATAACACCGCTGTAAACCGATACGTAACTGTCATGTTTAACTACCTCTTTTGTTCTCACTCATTCGCAATTTTACAAGTTCTATCGGAACCGAATCTCGGATGAGCAAGTCTCGCAAACAATGTTCAAGAGATATATCGTTTATGACAGACTTAAGTACGCTATTGTCGTTTTGGTTCCGTTGAGTTTATTGCCTGGACTATAAAAATGCATCGAACGTTGCAATGGGTTTAGTACGGCGCTATTTTATTTAAGGTGCTTTGCATTCGGGTACGCCGGGACGTATCGATGGCCGAATTGATATTAGGAACTATTTTGAGACTAGGTTTATTGAACTTTTATTTTAACTACTCTATGCAAGTAAATTAATCTCAAACTACATACATACATACATCATGCCTTTAATAAATAGTCTAGGCAGAGGACACAAAACGTCACATAGATGAAACCATGACTACTTTTCGTTTTGTAACCATTTTTACCAGAATGACTACTTTAAATTAAGATAAAAGATGTGTAATAAAGACATAGCAACATGTCGCCTTACACATACTAATGAATGTATCTGATGATGCATTATTGGAAAAACGTCCTTAAAAATCTTACGAACATCACGCGTGTATTCCCAAAAAGATTCGACAGAGCACACAAAACGCTTCATGGACAGATCCATGACCATTGCAAGCTTCATAACGTTAGAAACTTGCACGCAATCATAAAATTCTCAAACTGCTGTGTCCATGTGAGAACTCCTTTTTATATAAGCCAAATTTTGGTTGTCATTTTATTATATTCGTCATTCTTTTTTTTGTCTTTCATCTCTCTGAACAGCGGCGGTATGGCTCCAAGATTTTCTTCGAGAACATGCTACATAACTCCACAATGTTCTCAAGCCTCCAATAAAAGTCGAAAGAACAAACGCACTGAAGTACAGCTAATAATTGAATTCCATCACAGGATAGTGAAGCAGCGTTGAGTTAGGGTACAACAAGAGTTACGAGAGATGCGTGATTATAAGTGATTTCCTGATGCATTGCGTGCTTTGGTGCCAGCCGTGGTATAGGGTTGGTTTTAATGACGCAGTGGATAGAGAATTGTTCAAGATGCCAGTCGTTGTGTGGGATTGTGGTTAGGCCAGGCAGGGCTTGCAAAGTGCAGCTCTAACTTGGACAAATGTTTGCTCTAGAGCAAGGTGACTGCGATTCCGACGAATTCGGTGGGGATTAGAGTAGAACGAAGTTTTGTCAGACGAACATGTGAGGTTTAGCGGAGCGTAGAAACGTGTATTTAACCGTATTTTTGTTGAGTTGAAACTAAGAGTCAGTGTGGTGTTAGTTTTATAACACCACCTTCACGTTTCTACCGTAGATGTTGTAAGAGTCGACTAGGCATAGAGAGAAACCACTTTTATGACTATTTTATCTATTTTCATACCTTACCTATTTTATCTACTTTGAATAGCATCCATGTAACAAAAAAAAAGAAAGACACAGATCTGATAAAAACATAATTATGGCTACTAGAAAACTTTAACTTTCAACTTTTTGTAGAAATATGATTCTCTTAATGCGAAAGAAAACCCAAGTTCAAATATAGACTATTTTATTTTCAGCTGAAAATCATTAATATCATTATCTCCCTTACATAATAAAACAAAATTCGAAATAATTCGTGGCGCATTTTAACTAAAATGCTCGTAGTTTTCAATTTCGAACATTTGTCCATAAAATTGTATTGCTTTCATTTTACTCTGAAATTGATCAAAAACGAATCGCGTCGAATAAATAAAACGTTGTACGGATTCGAGGAAAGCAAGCCATAGGAATAAATACAAATTATTATGTACTACAAAGCCAGCAACAAAGATCACTCGTGTGTACACATATTTTTGGCATTTGTGTCTTTGTTGGCGACTGTACTAATATTGACATCGAATTGAATTTTACTATGTGCAACCGTAGAAAGTTAATGGGTGAATATTTTCAAATGTACATATTACGCGGCCTTCAGTAAAGAACTATCTAAAACGGTCTAAATTGCTCTAACGATA